>JBBPLO010001189.1:0-11778 GCA_038089835.1 Retiboletus flavoniger | reverse complement strand
CGAAGGCAGTGGGCGTTGATAGGTACATCGACACTTAGGATGGGTGTCGGGATGATGGTAGCCAGGGAGACTGGTGGTAACTCGGGGGAGCGGTCTCCTCAATGTGGGGGCCCAGCAGCAGGGGATCCCCATCCGGGGGAGGGAGCACGGGAGGAAGAGGTTAAGGGGTCATACACAGTGGAGGCGTGCAAAGCTATAGTAGGAAAATCTATAGGTAGGTCGTCGGCAAGGACGACGTTATGTTCATCAGTAAGGGGAGACAAAAGAGGGGGAGAAGAGCAGAGGGATGATACTGTAGTAATGGAAGACATTGTTTTGACAGTTTTGTTCTTTTGGGTATGCTACAAGGGGGAGAGAGAGAGAAAAGGGGGCTAAGAGGGAAAAGTGCAGGGGTGTGCCTTCTTATAGGCGAGGAGGATGGTCTGTGTGCGTCGAAGGTCTTTTTTGGGAAGCCATGAGTCATCATCGGCAGAGTATCCTTTCCACTGAACCAGATAGTGGCGCTTATCCGAAGCTCCACAATGGCGTATGATCTTTTCTATTTCGTATTCCGCTTGTCCGCCAATAAGCTCAGGTGGGTTCTTTTTGAAATGCAGGCCGTAGATGGCGTTTTGGTGATAGGGCGATAAGAGGGAAGTGTGGAACGTGGGGTGGAGTTTCCACATTTTAGGGAGAGCTAGGCGGTAGAAGACGGGGGATAGAACGTCAGTGATGGTGAAGGGTTCTTCTCGTTTAGGGGAAAACTTGGGATTGGCTAGTTCCTGGCAGAGGTTTCAGGCCTCGAGCCATACCTTATCTCCTTTGTCAAAAGGGATGAAGGGTTGTTTGTTCTGGTTGGTCATCACTTGGCGTGCTAGTTCGTGGGAAGCAAGAGCTTTGTTTCGAGTGGAGGAGAGCTCCTTGAGCCGAGTTTCGACGGCGGGGATGTTGGTAGCTGGGATTAAAGTGGGTAGGGGGTTAGGTTCATATCCCATAAGGAGGAAGAAGGGGGATTTGTTAGTGACGGAGTGGGGACGGTGATTGTGAGTAAACTCGGCTAGGGAGATCTTACTGGCCCACGATGTGGGGTCATCCCCGCAGAAGATACGGAGGTAGGTTTCTACCTCTTGGTTGACTCTCTCGGTTTCTCCATCGGTTTGGGGGTGAAAGGTGGTGGAGAGGGTGAGCTTGTAGTTGAGGATTCTCCCAAGCTCTTTGGAGAATGCAGAGGCGAATTGGGGGCCCCGGTCAGAGATGATTTTGTCAGGGAGGCCGTACCTGGAGTAGACTTTGTGGGCGAATAAGGTGGCGATTCTGTCGGCAGTGACGGTTTTCTTCGTGGGGCAGAGAATTACCCCCTTTGTAAGGCCGTGGTCGACCACGACCAGGAGGCTATCAAATCTGTCGGAGATGGGGAGGTCAGTGATTAGATCGCAGGAGATCTGTTGGAAGGGATGGGTGCAGGAGGAACGGATAGAGGTAAGCAGAGGGCAGGTTGGATGGGTGTTGGTCTTATTTTGCTGGCAAACAGCACATCCAGTGATGTAGTTACGGACATGGGTGGCAAGGCCAGGCCACCAGCATTCGGCGGTGACGAGTTGGCGAGTTTTCAAGTAGCTGGGGTGACTGGCAGTAGGGTGGTCATGGTGTTTGGCCAAGACTGCTTGGTGGGAGTTGGGGGGAACATAGAGGCAGCTGTGGAAGGTGAGGATGCCATTTACGGACTGCCAGGGTGAGAAGCGTGCTCGGAAGGACGCAGGGAGAGGTGCGGAGAGGGATTGGATGGCTTGAAGGGCCATGGGGTCGATGGTGCATTCATCGGAGATTTGTTTGGCGAGGAGGGTGTCGACGAATGTGACAAATGCGGTCTCAGGGAGGAGGGTGATGGCAGAGTTATCCGTCTCACGGGAGTCGTGGTCAGGGCGACGGGATAGGGCGTCTGGGGCAGCGAGTTTGGCGGCAGGGGTGTAGGAAAACTCAAGGTTGTAGTCGGCGAGATCAAGGAGCCAGCATGCTTGACGCTGGTTGAGGTCTTGGGGTTTGCGGAAATAGGTGAGGTTGCGGTGGTCAGTGAAGACCTTGACGGGGAAGGAGGCGCCGTGGAGGTAATGGCGCCAGGCGGAGAGGGCATGCATGACAGTGAGGAGTTCGCAGTCATGGACATCGTAATTTCGTTCAGCAGGGTTGAATGATTGGGAGATGTAGGAACAGGATTTCCATTCTCCATTAGGGTCGAGCTGTTGAAGGATGGTGCCAGAGGCGAACTTTGAGGTGTCAGTGGCGATGGCGAATTGAGCACCGGTATTGGGGAGTTGTAGGACAGGTTGGGACTGGAAGGAGCTTTTGAGGGTGTCGAAAGCGTTTTGGCAGGCGGGGGACCATTGCCAAGGTTGATTTTTCTTGGTGAGGTTGATCAAGGGTCGGGCGATGGTGGAGTAATCTTGGATGAAATGCCTATAGAAGTTAGCGAATCCTAAGAACAATCGGACTTGTTTCAAGGTGGAAGAGATGGGCCATTTGGAGATCCCTTTGAGTTTGACGGGGTCCATGGCGATGTGGCCAGGTTTGACAATGAGGCCGAGGTATTCCACTTCATCAGTGGCGAACTTGCATTTTTCGAGTTTGAGATGGAGGTCGAGTTCCATCATGCGTTGGAGAACGTGGCGGGTTCTGTCAGTGTGAGTGGTCTCATCGGAGGAGAAGATGAGAAGGTCATCCATGTAGATGACGAGCCATCCTTCGGCGATTAAATCTCCGAAGGAGTCATTCATGAACCTCTGGAATGTGGCGGGGGAGTTGGTGAGCCCAAAGTACATGACATTGGATTCGAAGAGGCCGCGGTGGGTCATGAAGGTGGCTTTCCATCGGTCCTCGGGGGAGATTTGAATGTTGTTGTACCCCCATTGGACATTGAATTTAGTAAACTTGCGGGCGTCTTTGAGTTTATCGATGAGTTCGGAGATGAGGGGGAGTGGGTAGGCATCGTGGACAGTTGCCTCGTTGAGTTTGCAGTAGTCTTGGCAAGGGCGGAGTCCTCCGTCTTTCTTATGAACAAAGAAGAAAGGGGACGCTTGGGGGGATTTGGAAGGGGAAATCTTCCCAGTGGCAAGGTTTTCGTCGATAAATTTGTTGGTGGTGATTTTCTCGTCAGGCGAAAGAGGGTAGATCTTTCCGACGCTGGGGGTGAAGTCAGTTTTTAGGGAGATCTTATGGTCATAGGGTCTCGACGGGGGAAGGTGATCGGCTGCTTCTTGGGAGAAGACCGACTTGAACTCTTTGTACTTCGGGGGTAATGAGACTTTTGGAGCGGCGAGCGCCTCTTCTTTGGCGAGTTCGGTGGCCTTAGTGATCTTGGCTATCTGTGAGGCTCAAAGGAATCTGAATCCACAGCGGATGATCCAAAAGACAGATCGGTTACATATGGCGACATTTAGGTATCTCTCCTCCACTTCCCGGTCAAGGTAATTGTGGAGGTGGTCATGAGAGATGGTATGGACGGGGATGGAGTCGGGTTCATGTACCGTGAAGGTATAGACCTTGTTGCGTCGTTCAAGGTCTTTCTTATGTTTGTGGTGGAGGAGGGTGGACTGGTCGATGGATTCGTCTAAAGTCAGGGTACGAGTGGTCCAATCGATTTTCGGGTTGGCGGCGCGAAGCCACGGGAGTCCCAGGATGAGGTTATCTCGTCCTAGGTGCATGACATGGAAGAGGACCTTTTGGGCTAGTCCTTTGATGTTGAGGAACAGAGAGCACGAGTGGGTGATCTTTCCTCGGTGGTTGGTGGTTCCATCCGCGTTTTTGGCGAGGATGGGGGAGGTGAGCTTCATCAGGGGGAGTTTATGTTTGGCGACGAAGCCATAATCAATGCAGGAGATACTGGCACCGCTATCAACGAGCGCTCTAGAATTGACGGTTTTCATGGCATACGAGGGGCGTATGACTTGGACAGGGATGATCATTGATTTAGTCACAGCTTTTACAAGTACAGAAGCGATATAGGAAGGGGCTAATGTCGAGGTAGGCTTCCTTTCTAAAAATCCTGGAGGAATACGGCTTTTACCGACTCCTCGTCTTCATCGTCATCCTCGATTTCTTGTAGGCGAGGAAGTTCGTCGTCTGTGACCTCAGCCACCTTCTTGGTAGACAGTCGGGGGGTTTTTGGTACCTGTGGGGAAAAGGCTGGGCAATTATGGGAGGAATGGCCGTTTTGGTGGCATCGGAAGCAGAGGTTGTTTTTGATACACTGCTGTTTTTCTTTGGAGGTCATTTTAGTGATGGTTCGTACGACGTCGACATCCATGGCATTTGGGTCGGCTTGGGTTTTCGGAGTGAAGGTGAAGTCTTTTACGCGGGCTGCTCCAGATCTGGAGGCGACTTCATGGGCATGGTTCCACATGTTGTCGAAATGTAGGGCCTTAGAGTACCAGTCAGTGATGGTAGTTGGGGGGGTTTCCATTGTGTAAATCTTGTACATGATGGAGGATGGTAGTCCAGCGGCGAAGTAGGTGATGAGGACATTATTGTCCATGATCTGAGCAACCGCGACTTTGCTGCGGAAGGTGGTGATGTAGTTGAGAAGGGTCAGGTTGAACCTGTCCTTCTTCTTTTGCATTCGGGTGATGGAAAGCCAGGCGATGGCGTTTCCTATCGAGTCTTGGTGTTTGAAGGCGGCTAAGAATTCTGTGGTGAAGGCAGCGATGGTTCCTAGGTTGATGGTTCCGGCAGAGCAACATTTCTGTCAGAAGGTTGCTGCCCAGATGGCGGCAGATCCTTGGGTCATATGTGAAAATGCAAATGCAATTTTCTTCACGTCAGTGTCGTAGACGTTGGCATTGACGAGGAGGTAGAACTGGACAGTGTTGAACCACTGTTCGGATTTATCATAGGACCCATCGAAGGGCTCAGGGGCTCCAAGGCGTAGTTCCTTTGAAGACATAGTTGTTGGGGGCGAGGGTAAGGGCACGACGGTGGGGTGCAGGCGAGAGAGAGGGAAGCCTGTGAGGGTGGGCGGCTTAGCAGGTCTGGTAGGGAGAGACATGCTCGGTTGCGCAGCAGTGGAAGTGGAAGTCTCAGGGGAAGGAACTCACGGAATACTAAGTTGGTGGGCGAGTCCTTGGGTGAGGTGGACGGTGTCTTCTTCCTCTTGGATAGAGGTGGGGTTGACATCAGGGTCTGAGTGTTCAAGGGACGAGGGGGACAAGGGTTCAGGGGAGGACTGGCCTTGTTCAGGTGTACCTCGGGGTAGGAACCAGTGGGAGCTAATGGTGGCGCAGTGCCCAGGGAATTACCCCGTACAGGCTGATCGCGGGAAGGGGGTGCACGGTTGTCCAGGGAATCACCCCATGCAGACTGAAGGTGGGAGCGGGTGAGTAGAACGACCTGAAAGTCATCTGTAGAGGGTAGCTTAGTCTTTTGTTATGCTGGGCTATGGAATACCAGCGGGAACTCAAAGTGAGCTTTATGTGGGTACGAAGACGAGGGAGGATACGCAGGGTGTTCCGACAGAAGTCTTTGGAGACACGCATTCAAGGGGGTGCCTTGAATGGAAGCAACGCCAAACAGCCTGCAGATGGACTTCAAGGGGGTTGCCTTAAGTCCGGGACGAAGATACAAGGTGAAGGCCTCAGGGAAATCCCTTAGCCTTAGGGTGCTGGGTACAGACAGCGACGAGTGGAGCGAGGAGTAGGCTTAGAGCTCGTAGAATTGAGTAGACTAAGCTAAGGAGAATACAAGGCGGAGGGTGCGATATAAGTACATACGCCAAGAGGCTTAGGTAAGGGGTTCTTAGTGGACCCGAGATAAGAAGTGAGTCATCCATAGATAAGGATGAGTCACGACGAGTCAGTTCTAATAATACAACGGCTCCGAGATAAGGCGGAACGGAAGGAACCGGGGAAGTGGGACTTGAGGCGTAAATGGAGTCCCTAAGTCCAAGATAAGGCGAGAGACATATGAGGACTTAGCTAAGTAAAAGAAAAGAAAAAGGGCGATCCACCATGGATCGTAACACTAACCCTGAATGAGCGACCCATCATTGCGTAGGAGATGGTGTTGAGTATGTGGCTCTAAGCAGGGCAGCGTGACTTACACAAAGAGAGGGCATGTTGGGTGTGTGACATAGGGTGACTCACAAGACAAGTACAATGGGACTACAGCTAGTAGCAGATGAGAATGACCTCCAACTAGCTAACTAACCTTACAGATGGCTTTAATCAATCCAAACGTTAACTACTGGGGGGTACCCCCCCAGACCCCCTATTTACAAGCTTGAACATCAACCAAACTAACTGGGGGGGGGGGTAAAAACCCCAACCCCCCCTTAACCACTAATCTTAACAGGGAAAATAAATGCTTATGGTAAACAACTCATCTAACAGGTAGGAGCATATCATAGCAAAGTGTGACTCACATGCTACTCACAAAAATTAAAAGAGGTGAATGCATAGCATAGAAAGTGGTCCTATTGCATAAAAGTGAAATAAACAAGAGAGAAAATGTCCTTGTAGCCATATATGAATCGGCAAGTAGTGCTTGCCCCGACCACATACAGATAGATAGGTATCATACGTGAGTACAGATGCAAGGAGGTCGATGGTGAGGCTGGGAGAATGTGCAGGTCAGGTGGAGGACATGATGACATGTCAAAATGCGTCAATCGAGGTGGGGAATGGCTGTGCAAGTACACACATACGATCAACATTGAGGTTGAAGAAGACACACCCAGAGCACCTCATGAGCCCCCATACCATCCAACAAGCCCATGTTACGGTGGAACGAATCCTCAAGTGTCAAGCTCCCTGGAGGTGATGAGAATGAGCATGTCAGTGAGACAGACATGCACAGCCGAGTTGGAGAGCCTGTAGGTCATGAGCCAAGAGCACGATGAGGGAGAGGTGCGACAGGCGATTGGATGTGCCAGAGAGATGGTGATAGTGTTACACGTAGCGTACAAGGGGGGGACTCGAGGTAACTAGGGTCGTCTACAGGCGATACTCACGAAGAGACCGACTTCTGATAGAGACTTGGGGCAAGAGAGTTATCCTTAGAATCGCTAAGGTTATTGAGCACAGAGGGACTAGGGAGGGACTCAAGAAGATACGCTAATATTGTGCAGATCAAGAATGGAGAGGAGATACAAGAGTAAAGAAATATATATATACCAGGGAGACTTCCCACGCACAGACCAGGTAGCTAAGGGGATATCGGGGAAACGACTAAGTGTGAGAGAACTTAGTTAGAAGATAAGGGTCCATGGAGAACGAAGTAGAATGACGAAGTTTTAGGGAAAACAAACTAGGGATAGCACTGAAGGTCCTCCGATAAAGAGGTATACCTCCTGTGCTCGAGAGATACGACATGCACGATAGGTGATAAGAGAAGTGAAATGTACGAGTAAAAGAATACGATAATGTAGGAAGAAAATTGTAACAGATAGTGCTGCAACAAGCAGATGACCTACATATGCAAACTATGTCTATGTTCGTATTCTGATAAGATTGTAGCCTGACCTATATTTAATCCAAAAAGCAGTGTTTGCTTCAAAGGAGCTGTGGTGCGGGTACAGGTACAGGTTTGTCACAGGTCACAAGATCATGGCTTGTGCTGATCCCTAATGAGCAGTATATAAGAGCATCTGTTCAAGCTCCCCCCCTCATCATCACTGCCGCAGGTGGGAGAGTGGGCCAAAATACACAGGAGGGCTAGGAGAGCATTGAGACATGACATGATGGACCAGCTTGAATTGAGGGGGCAAAAGGCAGAGTGAGCACACACATAGGATCAATGTCAGGAACTGAAGAAGTCAATCAGCACACCTCCATGGATGATGACATCACACCTAGGGATTTCCACAAGCCAGCCAGGCCATGCGACAGCCATGCATTACAACCAAACAAACCCCCAAGCCCAAGCTTGAGGGGGGGTGGATGTTACTGTTTTTCTCCCTTTTCACAACATTCTTCTTATTGTTTCCTTTTTCTCATGGCACAATTGGAGATGACAAACTCTTCACCGAGTCTCCGGCGCATACCTCATAATATGTAGTCCTTCTGCCTTTTGTTTCTCTCGATTACCTGTAACTGATCATAGTTACACTATGTTTCTCTCTGCAGACTAGTCTCTCCACGCTGACTCTCTTATGTCAGCTAGTTTCCCCAACCTTCCATAGCCTTCCTTCTGATTACTCATCCTCTTTCTCCTATATCCTTCTCTCAGTTTCCATGGTCTGTGTGCTGGTCTCATATCTATAAAAGCCTAGTATTTACACCGTTGTATTTCATACTTGATCTATGCAATACAAGCATACATTCTTGTGTCATCCTTGCCTGCTTCAATCTTTGAAGCCTTAGTCCCAAGCTCCTTTCAACCTTAGTTGTCTTGGTCTGAGAAGTCGGTCTCTTCGTGAGCATCACCTCAGCTAGACGAACTCTCTTCGACCCCTTGTTTGTATGCTTCGCATATCAGTGGATAGGAGTTCTGAGCTGACAAACCACACCTACCAGCGATGAGGCAGATGCACAGGGACCAGGTAGCAGTGATGAGGACTTTAGGAATCGACCTAAGGGGCTGCAGAAAGTGTCAGAATGTCACCAAGAATGCCTGGAGTGAACTGAAGGGGAGGACTCACCCAAGAATGGCTCCAGACAAGCTGAATGATCTGGAAGACAAAGCAGTGATGCAGGATGCATCTGGAGGCAACAAGAGCACTAGAAGAACCTATCAAATAGGCCAGAACAAGAGCGCAAACGCCTAAAGCAATGTGAGAAGAACTCAACTGGGGAGTCCCAGCCAAGCTGAGTGACCCAGAATGCCCTGAAAGAAATAATAACAAGCGCATCAACAAAATGGACACTCCAGGTCAAGAAACCAGGACAGGAGGCCACATAGGCCACCAGGAGGTCTTGGGAGATGTTGGGCATGATTGGGCATCCCAGAATGATGGAGATGGCAACAGACACTATAGAAAACGAGGTAAAATGGATGACACAGCAAGCAGCACATGCCATGGCTTGAAATGAATTAATATGCAGCTGCTAGCTGATGGCAAGATGGGTCAGCACGAACAGTGGAAATGCACAATGGATGACGTACCTGAGGCATCCAAACCACATTCCGTTAATCATGGATGGTACCAACCATGCAAATATGCCATGCCAACATGGATGGCTCAAGACAAGATCTAGAAGAGTTAATGAAAGATGGGGTTTACTGCATCATATGGTCATAGAGAGACTGAATCAACCCATCGCATGCAATTTATATGGATCAGAGAAGATGTACCAGTGATTTGATTAGGAATAAGAACAAACAAGGGCTGGCATACTCATGCACATATATAATACTCTGTCGTTAGCAGCATCTATTGTGGCCATCCATAGGCCGACTATAACCCTCCAGTTATGCAAGAGGAGAGGCATGGAAAGGGAAAGTGGATCTGCTCGGCAAATTGGACAAATGATGGAGGCAGATTTAGCTGTCTCCATTGTTGAAGGCACACAGAAGAATATGATTCACTGTCCTGAGGGAGAGGTGAATGAACAGACAGAATTGAGGGCAAAAAAATACAACTATGTCATGGTCAAATTTTGTGAGATGAAGTGCAGAGTTAGATTAGATTAGAGCTCCAACCCCTTTATGCACCACACTGCCTGACACCACCAGGGCCATCATGACAGCTGCCTCAAAATCACCAAACCCAGACGACCCATGAGTGAACACTTGGGGTGTCCCCATCGGCACTGGCATTTACCTATCCCTTGCCATTGTCAAACACACACCCACCAAACTCAGTCTCCATCTGTGCCTGTTGTGCCAACACTGACACCACCACTGCTGCTGCCAGTGGGGCAAGGCCAGACTCAGACCACAGAAATGCACAAGAGTATGCATAGATAGCAATGCAGGTGAGCTATTCACCATCAGTGAGTTGCTCAGACCCAAACCAATCATCAACTGCGAAAGAACCGACAAATTCATGCCCTAACCTGCACCTGTGCCACAGTTGTGAGACAACCCCATGCCTAAATCAGGCCATGTCAGACTCATCGCTGGATTGCTCTGCTGTGCCTTGTTGCCATTCATGTGGTGAGCAGCAGAAGGATGCATAGCAGTCAAGACCAGCGAGGCATGTGCTCTTTTCGCCATCTTCAGACTTGAGGGAACTTGAGGGAACATGCATTGGTAGGAGGTTTGCTGAATGGGGGAGTGCAATGGTTGGTTCGTGGCCACCTGTAAAAAAACAAAGGCAAAGGATGAGCGCATAGACATGTATACAAGAGAAAGAGGTCCACATTTGGGTGGCAAGCCTTTTTCGATGGGTTTGTGGGGGGTGACATTGTTCATATCTAGAAACAAGTGGCCTGAGATGCTGGAAACAGTGGGAGTGCAAGCATGGGGTGCATCGACATTGGTGAACAGGGTGATTTTTGGGGCCACAAGCTTGTGTTGGACATGGTGTAGAGATCTGTTTGTCTCTACGGTCATAAACCACTATTTCAATGGGTTTCACCATCACCGCATCATCATCCCCATCGTTCATTCCACCCACTGTCCAACCCGAAGTCAGTTCCGTCCATGTCTGGTAGTCCAGGTAAGTCCACCCAGTCATATACAAGACTGGTTCCTTTGTTGTTCATCACCCCTACTTTACTGGTCTTCTGAAGACCTTTTCATACAATTACGGACACCATTTATATCACTCCGCAAGTAGTTTTATTTCGTATTAGTTCACCTGGACTCTTCCAGACTATAAGTACCATGTACTTAGGATCTTACAATCCAGTTTCCTTCACATTGGATTCTCACCACACCACTGTATCCATCCAAATAGTCTCTGGCCCATCACCATCATTGTTCATCACGTCCCCATGCTTCCCACTCATCACTTTCTCTACTCTGGACTTCCGATCTTCTTCTGGACTACCTCCAGACTGTTCTCCCTTGGGCAGTACCCACTCAGGCAGGTTTCTCTGCACTTCTCTTCATAGTTGGACCCCTTTGGGATGATATTCATCTCCTTCAACCCACCTGCAGGCTCAGGACTACTCTCTGCTAGTCCTCTGAGTCAAGATTACTGTTTTACAACTGGAGCCCACCGTGAGGGGCCCACAGAAGTATTCAGAGAGATCCTCATTTACCATCCAACTTTTACTCTGAAAATTTCACTGACACTATTTGGGATCTGATATCCCAATAGTCATATTTGTTTCAGCACATCACAACTACTGCTGTCACCTGACAACCAACGACATCTCCCATCACCGAAATATTTTACCTGAGCTACCTGAGCTTGGTTATGCCATAACTGATGAATTTTTCCATCATTCCACCCGGTTTTGTCACTAACCCTGACTGCCGATCCTGACAGACTTAATCATATTTGGGCAGATCTAGCTGAAAACCAAACTGTCTCTAGCTGCCAACAAACGCCGATCCATATCTGTCCATCCATGACATAGTCCACTGACTGTTACGATTTTCTTTCCTTCTCACCGAACTCTCCTCATCGTAGTCTTTTTCCGTTTCTTCTCTTACCGACACGTCATGTCTTATCGTCCAAGACAGGCTTATCTCCTTATTGGAGGGCCTAGATCTAGTTACCTTCAGTCTCTTGACCTTGGACACCATCCCTCCTAATTAGGCTCTCTCATGCCTAATCGTTCCCCTCTAACTCACCTTATCTCATGGTCTGTGCGCTGTGCTAGTACTATAAATACGTTTCTTTACCATGTATTCTACATTCTTGTTCTGCGCAATTCACGCGTATTATCAAGCGTCACTCTGAGTCTCTTGTTAGGCTTT
>JBBPLO010001187.1:0-11806 GCA_038089835.1 Retiboletus flavoniger | reverse complement strand
AGCCATTAGAACCCATATCACGGTCTGTAAGCCCCAGCGAGCCACGTGCAGCTGAAGATGGGGATGAAACCGGATCACCTCAAGTGAACAAGGGAGTGCCTCCGTTGCAAAATCTGCGGGGCACTTCATGGAGTTGTGAGCCCATTCCCAATGTAGCGCCCTCGGTGTTTGCGAGTATGGCAACCGTGCCAACGCCAAGCGCCACTTTGACTATGCGGTCGGGGGGGAAATACAAAAAGAATGGGAAAGCACCAGCGGTACCAGCACCAGAAGCAGTTCCAGTTACCCCATCACCACCACCAACGGGCTGGTTCTCCTTACGGCCACCACCATCGTGATGTTTCGGTTAGCGAATCTGTCGTACGCGAGAGTAAACATCACAACAATATATGGCACATGGTCATTTGTCGAATAGAATGATCGCGTTCTTTATGCTAAGGCACTCGGTTAAATAATCAAGCTTTCAAATTTTAGGTGTCGTGTGGTGTGGGGTATAGTAAGACACAAGCGCCGAAGTAATCAGTAGGACAAAACTAGGATAAATTATGTGCGCCGCGAGGAAACCAGGCATGCTTCTGCCCCTTGACCCCATACTCCCACTCCTGCCTGTGTCGTGGACAAATATGCAGTGGACCGGAGAAGGTATGTACTAATCATTGGCGAATTACCCGTGATGACTGCCCACAGACCCTCAGCTTGCTGGAAAAGAATTGACATCGATGGTCGACAGAAAATGAGCTCCTTCCTCTTCGCCGAGAATGGGAAAGTATTGTATTCTCTCCAAACGGTGACCACTACGGCTTACAATTCGATCCGAGGCTTCAATAGCGTCAGCAGCCAGCAGCTGTTGGTCATCCCATGCCCGTTCAAGGAGTACTTTTCCTTGCCACTCGCCTGGTTGGCCGACGGTCATCAAATTTTCGCTGTCTCGTTCAATACAGCCAAATATTTCGATGTGTCTTCAGGAGCCTTACTCAGTGAATGGTTCGTTCCTGGTGGAGAATACCCCACTTCTACGGCCCTATCGCGCGGACAAATTTTATTGCAGTTGTCGCAGACAAGTCACTGTCTCTTTTGGGTACCTCCACGCACGAGCAGATTGGCCCTGTTATCGAGTACAAAGTGGGGTTTCTCCGTAGCGCTCTCCCCTGAAGGCAAGTACATTACGACTGGCGAATTAAACGCATCAGTAAATCATCAAGTACCTTTTTGAGCTTTTACATGCTTTTTGGTTACAGAAGTGTCACTAAAAGTATCAAAAGCTTAAAAGTGACGAAAGCCTCGTAGAAAACAATGTCCCACATTAAAAGTAGCAGAATCATCAAAAGCATTAAAAGCACTAATGGAGTACTATGTGGTCCTATGTATGATGACCCAGACAATCAAACTGATCTACTGCCCCCTGGAAACTCATCCACATCATCTTGAGCATAGCTGTCAACATCTGCCACCATGTCCAAACCCTCTGAAGCCCTCATGCTCCACAAGATGACCTGCATGATCAAACTGACCTACCACTCCCCCTGGAAACTTATCTGTGTCATCTCAGGGGTAGCCGTCCACATTTGCCACCACATCCAAACACCCTGAAGCCCTCATGCTCCACAAGATGGCCTGTATGATCAAACCAACCTACCACCCCCCTGGAAACTTGTCTGCACCATCATCTCAGGGGTAGCCATCCACATTTGCCACCGCTTCCAAACTCTCTGAAGCCCTCACACTCCACAAGATGACCCACATGATCAAACTGACCTACCACCCCCCCTGGAAACTCTTCCATGTCAACTCGATCTTCATAGCTTATAGTAGTAGGTTCCATGGCAACATGGCATTGGTGGGCTAGAACGCTGTTGCAAAGGCATGGTGGTCAATGAACTTGTTGACATAGAACAACCAGAAATGGTTGTATGAGTTGTGTGGGTGGATACCTTGGAATGGGAGCTGTGGTGCTGCAGAAAAAACAGGAATCATGTGTGCTGCATGAAAAATGGAGTCAACATGGATAACTGCAATCCTTGGTTGTCTCCCCACCATCATGCTAGGCTTGACCACCCACATGCTGGTGTCATCGTTTGGGGTGTCACCGACATGGTCAAACCAGCATATGACAGCACAAGAGTACAATGATCCCTGAAATGAGAATGAAAAGAAACAAAGTACACATGCAATGTCCATTCCCTGGAAGCACGGTGTTACGACTGTGGATATGTATCCCTTTATCTCCTTTTTTTTCCATTTACCTTAGCTATGTCTCCTTCTGTCCTCATCGCCTTCAGACATCAGGTATGCCATTACTACCTCATGTACCGCCTCCCCGGTTCCTTCCGCCCTTCGCCGATGATCAGTATTCTTCGGAACCGTTGTATTATTAGCTATGACTCATTGTGACTCAGTCCCTTATCAGCTGACTCACTCCTTATTGTTGATGCTGACGCATCCCATTACATAACCATCCTGATAGTACTATTTAAACCCTCGAGTCTCCGCATGTATTCCTTAAGCTTAGTCTTCTCGAATACTATGAGTTACTTTGTCTCCTCCTCGCTCCTCTCGTTGTCATCAGTATTGACATACTAAGACTAGGGTTGTCCCCTGAGTCTTCCTCTGTCTCCAAGTCAAGGAGCCCCCTTGGACTCTCTCTGACTCTGTGGGTCTTACCCAACGAGTAACCTTCATCTCTGGTATTAGGCATTGGACCTATACCTCATTGTACCTGAAGTCCTCTGTCGGCATACATCCCTAAGTCCACCTTGTTCATCCTTCGTTGAGGCAGTTACTCACTCGAGATCCTGTCAGTCCTAGCCCGACATAACAAAAGACTAAGCTTCTCTCTACAGGTGACTACTAGGTTATTCCCATTCCTCATCCCACTCCCACCATCAGTCTGAACAGGGTGATTCCCTGGACACTTGCACACCCCATTCCTGCCTTTAGCCTGAATGGGGTGATTCCCTGGGCAAAGTGCCACCATTGATCCCAGAACCCCTACCCAGTGGTTCCTCCCTCACAGCAATGTCGCTGAACACCCTTTGTCCCCCGAGCCCTTGTCCCCTGAGCCCCTCAATCACTCCGATCCAGACACCTACCCTACCACCCGGGAAGAACAAGAGGAAACCCTCCAACTCTCTCACAACCTATCTGTCCAGCTCAACCTTCTGCGAGTTCCTACCCCTCCATCTTCCACTCCCACTACCTTGCAACCCATCTTTCCTCTCCCTCCAAGACCTAGCCTGCACCTGGTGCTCACTGGGTTCCCTCTATCTTGAATGCATCCCACATTCCCTAGGCCGCCTCCACCCCAAGCAACTATGTCCTCTGGAAAGGAACTCTGTCTTGGAGCCCCTACACCCTTCAATGGGTCCCCTGACACATCCATACAGTGACTCAACACTGTACAGTTCTACCTCCTTGTCAATAAAGATGTCTATGACACCAATGCTAAATGAATTGCGTTCACCCTCTCCCACATGACCAAAGGGTCCACCGCCACATGGGCCACCACCTTCCGCCAAAAATGCATGGCCACCGGCATTATCACCCTAGGAAAGTTCCCTGACTTTGTCAAGGACTTCAAGACTGCCTTCGAGCATCAAGACTTGATTGGCAATGCCATCGCCTGGCTTACTACCACACGAATGATCAAGAAGAAAGGGACGTATGAACCCTCTCTCACTAAGTACATTGCAGACTTCCATAACAACGTGGTCATCTCCAAGATCTCTGACGATAATGTCCTTATCGCCTACCTCTCTGCCGGCCTCCCACAGCCCCTGATGATGAAAATATACTCCATGGAATCCCCGCCAACCACCATCAAGGACTGGTACAAGAAGGCCACCCACTTCCAGACTATGTGGGAACAAACTCAAGAAATCACCAGGAGGACCTATTGTCCTATCTCCCAGAACACCCCCTCGTCGTCCTTCACTTTCTGAATAGACCCCAATGCTATGGACGTAGACATCGTCTGAACCATTGGGAAATTTACCCCCAAAGAATGAAAACATTGCATTGAAAAAAAACTTTGCTTCTGCTGCCGACAACCTGGGCACTTCTCCCTCCAGTGTCCCGCTTTTCCCCAACAGCGTTCCACAGGTACCTCAAACCAACCCACCAAGAAAATCGCCAAAGTAGCTGAAGAAGAAATCCCTTGTCTCCAAGAGATCGAGGATGATGACAATGAAAACGACGATGAGGAATGTGTAAAAGCAGTCTTCCTCCAGGATTTTGACAAGGAAGCCTACCTTGACATTAGCACCTTCCCTTGTAAATGCTGTACTTGTAACAATGACTATGAAATCCATGCAAATTCCTATTAAAGTCGTTCGTCTGTTGTACACCAAGAAAACTGTTGACATCTCCGCCCTTGTGGATAGTGGGGCAAACATCTCCTGTATCGACTGGGAGTTTGTTGCTAAACACAAACTACCCACCATGAAGCTCTCCACCCTGATCCTAGCACAAAATGCTGACGGATCCTTGAACAAGAAAGGGAAGATTACCCACACCTCCTCCCTCTTTATCATCATCGGCGGACTTACTCACCAAGTCCTCCTCCACATAATGCACCTCAGATGAGATAACATCATCCTCAGACTTCCATGGCTCCACACCAACAACCCTAAAATTGACTGGTCCAAGAGAACTCTCACCCTCGACGAAACCACAGATCAATCAAAACTCTGTAATAAGAAGGTCCAACTAGATCAGGACTGACATAATAAAGTCTACACCTTCCCTGTCCATGAGCCCGACTCTATCCCTGTATGAGTCATCTCCCAAGACCATCTTTGAAACTATAATGACTGGATCACCGAAGATGTCTTCATGAACACCACCATTCGCAATCGATCTGTCTTCCAGATAATCTGATGTGGATCACGCTTCCTCCAAACCTCCCAGATCGCCAAGATCACCCAAGCTACCAAGCTCACCAAAGCCAAAGCTCTCAACACTCCAAAGACAACTCTCCCCTCAGAGTACCAACAATTCACGTTGGTATTCTCTAAAGATGCTGCCAACCACCTCCCACCGACCCGACCTTATGATCACGGGATTAAGGTAAAACCTGACTTCGTCCCCAATATCGGGAAAGTATACCCTCTTCCCCTGCGGAAAAAGAAGCCATGGATAAGTTCATTGACGAGAACCTAGCAGCCGGGAAAATCTCCCTGTCTAACTCCCCCCAAGCATCCCCATTCTTCTTTGTCCACAAGAAAGATGGCGGTCTTCAACCCTGTCAAGACTACTGAAAACTCAATGAAGCCACCGTCCAGGATGCCTATCCCCTACCCCTGATTTCAGAGCTAATCGACAAACTCCGAGACACCAAGAAATTCACCAAGTTCGACGTGCACTGGGGGTACAACAACATCCAGATCAAACTGGAAGACTGGTGGAAAGCTGCTTTCGTCACTCACCATGGCCTATTCCAACCAAACATAATGTTCTTCAGGTTGACTAATTCGCCCACCACATTCCAACGTTTCATGAACAGCTCCTTCTGCGACATGATCACTGAAGGATGGTTAGTCATCTACATGGATGACCTCCTCATCTTCTCCCCAGACAATCACCTCCACACAGAATGCACCAAATGTGTCCTCCAATGCATGACTGAGCTAGACCTCCACCTGAAGCTCGAAAAATGTAAATTCGCCACAGAGGAGGTTGAATACCTTGGAATGATCATCCAACCAGGCCATGTCACCATGGACCCCATCAAGCTCAAAGGCATCTCCAAATGGCCTTCTCCCACTACCGTAAAACAAGTCCAATCATTCCTCAGGTTTGCTAACTTCTACAGGCGGTTCATCGCCAACTACTCCACCATCGCACGACCCCTCATTGATCTCACCAAGAAGACGCAGCCCTGGGATTGGACTTCCGACTGCCAAGATGCCTTCGAAAACCTCAAGGCACGCTTCCTTGAGTGTTCTATCCTCCAACTCCCCAACACCTCAGCCCAATTCGCCATCACCACCAATGACTCCAAATTCACCACTGGGGGTATTCTCCAACAGCTCGACGAGAATGGGGAATGGAAACCTTGTTCATTCATCTCCCAATCATTCCTTCCCACCAAATGAAACTATGACATCCACGACTGTGAACTCCTTGCAGTCATCCATGCCCTCCAAGCATAGAAACACTACCTCCACGGTTCCCCTTTCCCTGTCCAGGTCTTCACTGACCATAAAAATCTTACCTACTTCTGCAAACCCCAGGACCTGAACCTTTGTCAGGCTTGCTGGCTCCTCAACCTCACCGACTTTGATCTCAAATTCTCCTACACCCCTGCTGCACAACTTGCCAGTCCAGATGCTCTCTCCTGGCGACCTGATCACGACTTGAAGGAGGCAGACAACTCCAACACCACTCTTCTCCCTGCAGATCTCTTCGTCTCCTCCATTGACTCCCTCCTTGCCAATCAAATCAAAGATGGCTGCCGGACCAACACCACTGCCCTCGCCGCCCTTCAGTCTATCTCCAGTAAACTTCCTACATCTTTTTGCTCCCACCTCTCACCATGGCAGGCTGTCGATGGACTCCTCATGTTCAACAGTTGTGTCTATGCACTGCCTGACACCTGTCAGGCCATCCTGGCCAAACACCATGACCATCTCTCAGCCGGCCACCCCAGCTTCCTTAAAACACTTCTGCCCCCACAGGAATTGTGGAATTTGCTACGAACCTGGGCACACCGTTGCTAACTGCCCGTTCGAGGTCNNNGGCTGCCTACATCTGCTCCTACATCTCTGGTTGTGCCACCTGCCAACAGAATAAAACCAACACTCACCTGACAACCCCCCCCCCCCCTTGTCCCAATCCGCTCAACTTGCTCCCATCCTTTTCAACAGATCTTGTGTGATCTGATCACTGATCTACCCCCCTCCAGGGGGTTTGATAGTCTCCTGGTTGTGGTCAACCATGGCCTTATGAAGGGGGTAATTCTCTGCCCCACAAAAAAATCCATTGACGCTGCTGGCATGGCCACCCTCTTCACCCACAAAGTCTACTCTCGCTTTGGCCTCCCTGATAAAATCATCTCTGACCAAGGTCCCCAATTTGCCTCCACCTTCTCCAAGAAGCTTGCCCATATCCTTAACTACAAATTAGCACTCTCCATGGCATTCCACCCACAAACTGATGGAGAAACTGAAAGAGTAAACCAAGAAATCAAAACCTACCTTCACATCTTCTGCGAAGATTCCCCTGCCTCATGGGCAGATCGCATTCCCCAAGCAGAGTTCACCCATAACCACCAACCCCACTCTGTAACCAACCAATCACCTTTCTTCCTCCTCATGGGGTACAAACCTAACCCTCTACCCACAGTAGTCCCCTTATCCACCATCCCCACCATTGAACTTTGACTTCAACAACTCTCCTCCACTCATAATGAAGCATTAGCTTCTCATGAGCTCGCCTGCCAGATGATGGCAGTGAGATCCCGTTGCCCTTTTACACCATTCAAGAAAGGCAACCAGGTTTGGCTGGAAGCTTGTAATCTTTGCAGGGAACTTGTGAACCCAAAGTTCTCCCCCAAACAGGAAGGACCATTTGTTATCTCTGACGTTCTCTCCATAGTCACATATCAACTAAAGCTACCACAAACCTGGAAAATCCACCTGGTCTTCCATGCTTCCCTCTTATCACCCTATTGACAAAATGCTATTTACGGACCCCATTTCAAAAAGAACCCACTGGATCTCATTGGCAGACAAGCAGAGTATGAAGTAGAAAGATTATACATCACAAAGGTGCTTCGGATAAGCGCCACTATCTGGTCAGGTGGAAAGGGTATTCTGTCGATGATGACTCCTGGCTTCCTGAAAAGGAACTCAAAAATGCATGAACCATCCTATCTGCATACAAAAAGGCAAACCACTGCGCCTTCCCTACTTAGTTTCTCCCTCTCCTCAATTCCTCATTTGAAGTTTCTACATCCTCAAAAACACAAAAAACGATCATGAACACCATCACCATCTCCCCCATTTCTCTCTCTATCTCTACCATATCATTGCTACGTTCTTCTCCCCCTGTCTCTTCTCCCCTCACTGACCATGTCGTATCTACTGAGGATTTACTGATAGACTTTCCTACTATAGCTTCCCACGCCTCCACAGTCTACAAACCCCTTTCCTCGAGCTCCCGCACTCCCTCTCCAGGATGGGGAAATCCCAGCTTCCCATCTGCCCCTTATTGGGGCAACCGCACCCCCTCTCCAGAACTTCCCCTGGTCTTCCTCACCACCATTGTCCCCACTCCCATTCTCAGCATCAATGTTACCCTCTACACACATTGCATGCATGAGGACTACCCCTCCTGTGATGATATGCAGGAACTCGCCTCGGCCCTCACCAACTCCTGTATCATGGTCCTGCTCCAGTCATTCATCGAGGACGCCTCCCTGATCGAACTTATATCCAAACTCTACCTCCAGATTGCCTGCCTCAGCCTCATACCACCCCAACCCTCCGACACAGACCTCGTGTATCTAGGGTCCATTGTTACGATTTTCTTTCCTCATCATCGCTTTCTTTTGCTTGTGCATTTCACTTCTCTTATCACTTATCGAGGACATCATGTCTCTCGAGCACAAGAGGTATACCTCTTCATTGGAGGACCTTCAATGCTATCCCTAGTCTGTTTTCCCTAGAACTTCATTGCTCTGCTTCATTCTCCATGGACCCTTACCTTCCAACTAAGTTCTCTCACACTTAGTCATTTCCCCAATATTCCCCTAGTTACCTGGTCTGTGCACGGGAAGTCCCTCTAGTATATATACCTACGTCTTTACTCTTGTATTTCCTTCATTCTTGATCTGCGCAATATTAGCGTAATCCTCTTGAGTCACCTGTGCACTTGACAACTCTCAGTGACCTTAGCGACTCTAAGGTCAATTCCTTTGCCCAAGTCTCTGCCAGATGTCGGTCTCTTTGTGAGTATCGCCTGCAGACGATCCGAGTCATTCTCCAGTTCTCTTTCATACGCTATGCATAACAAAAGATCAAGAATTCTTCTCGGTCCCATCTCCTTAGGTGAAGGACCTACCCCAATCTCACCACGTCGTTCAAAGCCCCAGGAGACAGCGACTCCGAACTCCCTGAGCTCGCCCAGTACCGCTCACCCACTAGATGAGTCGCCGGATCCAGCCGGACCCCACTCCTTGACCCATCCTTCGCACCTTCCCCCAAAGGACAAAGACCAAGCAATCCCACTCCGTCCAACCCACCTCCTCGTCAACCCAGTCCACCCCCACGCCAACCCAGCCCACCCTCACATCAACCCAGTCCAATCAACTTCTCCCGCCCACCATCCCCAGTCATGCCCTCAGAACTCAAAGCCGCTCTCCCTGCCAACTTCACCGGGTCCTCTTCTGATGCCTCTCGGTGGATGAAGGCCATGAGAGCTTACTTCCTAATCAACGATAGCCTCTACCCTGGAGACCCCGAAAAAATCATGACCACACTCAACAGGATGCCCACCAGTCGAGGAGCATCCTTCGCAGAAGCATGGTATGACAAGATGGCCGATCCCAACATCACCACTGGGAAGACCTTCCTTGATTTTACCAAAGACTTCGAGACCACCTTCTTCCCATACGACGTGAAAGCCACCGCCCGCTTAGAACTAGCCAAACTATGTCAGAAAATCACCCGCTCCCATGACAGGTTCCAGCAATACATCACTGATTTCCAGAACCTAGCTGGAAAGTCTGACATCACAGATGAGGCCACCCTCATCGACCACTTCGCCCTAGGACTCGATCAACAAATCACCACCATGATCCTGTCCATGGGAACCATCCCCACTACCATCACAGACTGGGTAACAAAGGCTAAGACCTTCCATGCCCAGAAGATGAGAATTCAAGCCCTCCGCACTGGAACGACCACCTCCCCCTTCTCTTTTAACAACCCTCACATCCCTAGCAGAGACCCCAACGCCATGGAAGTGGACTCGACCACCACCCTAGCCAAACTCACTCCCACTGAACGAGCCAAATGCATCAAGGAAGGATGGTGCTTCCGCTGTCGAACTATCAGGCATGACGCCCACAACTGTAAAAAAACTACGGGCCGCCCTCAGAACATACGAGCTGCTACCCTTGTCCCATCCCTCCCACTGCCCCCCCCCCCCCCCCCCCCCCCCCCCCCCCCCCCCCACCTCGCCATCCCCCCTCAAACAATACGTAAACTCCCTTCGCACCTCCGGCAAAAACGAGACAGAAATCCTCTCTGTCCTAAAGATGTGCTATGATGAGGACAAGGAGGAAGTAAACGCTATCCAGTTAGCCAATGTGCAAAAGGCGAAGGATTTTTAAAAAGGGAAGCCACCTCAACGTCTCCTTCCCTAGACTCTACCCATGTACTCGTAGCATCACCCAAAAATAGAACTATTCATTTGGATGTCAAAGTACAAAGCATCGAAACCTCAGCTCTCATTGACTTCGGAGCAACTGGAAACTTCATCAACCCTCGCCTCCTACCCAAAGGAAACTTCTGCCTAAAGAAACTCCCTCACCCCATCCTGGCCTACAACATTGATGGAACTCAGAACATATCAGGAAGCATCCACTGGACTACCACCGCCCATATTTCTCATGGCTCCTTCTCCTCAATCGAAACCCTCTTTGTCCTTCGACAAAAGAAACCTCAGATTATTTTAGGCATGCCCTGGTTAACTAAATGGAATCCCAATGTTGATTGGAAAGACCGCACTCTCTTCATCTCGATGTCTCCCCAGAGGGTCGAGAGGACTCTTTGTGAGCGCCCTCCCCTGAAGGAGATCGAGGAAGAAGAGATTTACAAACTAACCATCTCTACGGAGATCGCTCAAAAATCAACGCCCCCCCAATCCACCATCCCCGAGTTTTGCAAAGACTTCACTGACATCTTCGCTGAATCCTCTCACAATGTCCTCCCTGCTCACCGCTCATTCGACCACACCATCGATCTCAAAGACTCCTTCACCCCGAAAATCGCCAAAATCTACTCACTAAACCCCAAAGAGAAGGAGTCCCTCAAAGAGTTCATTGAGGAACACCTCAAAATGGGTCGCATCATTCCATCGAAATCCCCGCAAGCCTCCCCCTTTTTCTTCGTACCCAAGAAAGACGGGACTCTCCGCCCATGCCAGGACTACCGCTACTTAAATTCACATACCATCTGGAACGCTTATCCCTTGCCCCTCATTTCTGATCTCCTAGAGGATATGAAGGACGCCGACCACTTCACCAAAATGGACATCTGATGGGGATACAACAATATCCAAATCTGCGAATTGGACCAATGGAAGGCAGCCTTTATCACCCCCCTAGGACTCTTCGAACCTACAGTAATGTTCTTCGGGTTCTCCAATGCCCCCTCCACATTCCAAGCATTCATGAACCACATCTTTGCTGACATGATCACAGAACGTTGGCTGAAGATTTACATGGACGACCTGGGAATCTGCACCAAAGGCCCCCTCTCCCTCCATCATAAGCGTACCCGATGAGTCCTCCTCCAACTACGTGAACACAACCTCTCCGTCAAACTGTCCAAATGTTCCTTCGACTCCAAAATTATGGAGTACCTTGGTCTCATCATCGGGAAGGGAGAAGTACAAATGGACCCCCACAAACTCACAGCCCTCAGAGACTGGAAACCCCCCACAACCGTCACCGGCATAAGATCATTCATCGGATTTGCCAACTTCTACCGGAAATTCATTCCCAATTTCTCCAACATCTTCGCCCCCCTGGTCTTTCTCACCAAGAAAAATGAGACTTGGAATTGGACCCCCCTTCAGCAAA
>JBBPLO010001186.1:0-11808 GCA_038089835.1 Retiboletus flavoniger | reverse complement strand
TAAGGGACTTCCCCTGAGGCTTACACCTTGAACCTTTGCCCCGAACTTAAGGGTCCCCCTTGAAGTTCACCTACGAGTCGGTTGACGTCGTCTCTCCTCAAGCTACCAACCTTGAGGACGTATCTCCGAAGTCTTCTGTCGGAATACCCGAAGTATCCTCCCTCGTCTTCGTGTCCACATAGAGCTCACATTGAGGTCCCGCTGCAGCTCCACCACTCAGCGTAACAAAAGACTAAGCTCTTCCCCTACGGACGACTTTCAGGTCGCTCCATCTACCTGCTCCCACCCTCGGTCCGCACGGGGTGATTCCCTGGACAACCGCACATCCCCTTCCTGCAATCAACCTGCACGGGGTGATTCCCTAGGCAAAGCGTCACCATTAGCACCTTCTGGCTCAAACCCCGAGGTATGCCCAACCAAGGCCAGTCCTCCCCTGAACCCTCGTCCCCCTCATCCCTCGAACACTCAGACCCTGATCTCAACCCCACCTCTACCCAAGAGGAAGACGAAACCCTCCTCCTTGCCCAAGGGATCGCTCGACAACTTAGTATTCCGCGAGTTCCTTCCCCTGAGACTCCCACTCCCGTTGCCTCGCAACCGAGCGTGTCTATCCCTACCAGACCTACTCGGCCCCTGACCCTCACCGGGTTCCCTCTCTCTCACACGCGCCCCACTGTCGCACCCACAACCTCGCCCCCAGCAACAATGGCTGCAAAGGAACTCCATCTTGGAGCCCCCGAACCCTTTGATGGGTCCTATGATAAATCCAAACTGTGGTTCAACGCTGTTCAGTTCTACCTCATCGTCAACGCCGACGTCTACAACACCAACGTGAAGAAAATCGTGTTCGCTCTTTCGTATATGACCAAAGGATCTGCCGCCGTCTGGGCCACAACCTTCCGTCAGAAATGTATCACCGCCAGGGCTATCAACCTCGGAACCGTAGCTGCCTTCACCACCGAGTTCATGGCAGCCTTCAAACACCAGGACTCCATCGGGAACGCCATCGCCTGGCTTTCCACCACCCGCATGCAAAAGAAGAAGGAAGGCTTCTCTCCTACCCTCGTCAACTACATTGCCACCTTCCGCAGCAAAGTCGCCGTGTCCCAGATCACCGACGACAACGTCCTCATCACCTACTTCTCTGCCGGACTACCCTCGTCCATCATGTACAAGATCTACGCAATGGAAACTCCCCCGACCACCATCACCGACTGGTACTCCAAGGCGACCCACTTCGACAACATGTGGAACCGCGCCCATGAAGTAGCCTCCCGAACCGGCGCCTCCCGCGCCAAGGACATCACCTTCACCCCGAAGGCACGACCCGACCCCAACGCCATGGATGTGGATGTAATCCACACCATCACCAAGATGACACCAGAGGAGAAGCAACGGTGCATCAAGAACAACCTCTGCTTCCATTGCCGCCAAGGCAGCCACTCCTCCAGGAACTGCCCAGCCTTTTCCCCACAGGTACCAAGGACCCCTCGCCCACCTACCAAGAAGGTGGCGGAGGTGGCCGACGAAGAAGAGATCCCTCGCCTACAAGAAGTCGAGGACGATGACGAAGGAGACGAGGAGTCGGTAAAAGCCGTATTCCTCCAGGATTTTTAGAAAGGAAGCCTACCTCGACGTTAGCCCCTTCCTACATCACCTCTGTACTTGTAAAAGCTGTGACGAAATCAATGATCATCCCAATTCAAGTCATACGCCCCTCGTACACCATGAAAACCATCGACACCAGAGCGCTCGTTGATAGCAGCGCCAGTATCTCTTGCATTGACTATGACTTCGTTGCCAAGCATAAACTCCCACTGATGAAGCTCTCCTCTCCCATCCTGGCCAAAAACGCAGATGAAACCACCAACCACCGAGGAAAGATCACCCACACGTGTTCCTTGTTCCTCAACATCGAAGGACTCGCCCAAAAAGTCCTTTTCCATGTCATGCACCTGGGGCGAGACAACCTAATTCTCGGACTCCCATGGCCCCGCTCTGCCAACCTGAAGATCGACTGGACCACCCGTACCCTCTCCCTGGACAAATCCATCGACCAGTCTGCCCTGCTTCACCATGAGCACAAGAAGGACCTTGAACGCCACAACAAGGTCTACACCTTCCCCATCCACGAGCCGGACTCCATCCCCGTCCGCGCTATATCCCACGACCACCTCCACAACTACCTTGACCAGGAAGTGAAGGAGAGATACCTCAACGTTGCCATTCGCAACCGATCCGTCTTCCGCATTATCCGCTGCAGATCCCGATTTCTCCGCGCCTCACAGATCGCCAAGATTACCAAGGCCATGGAGCTCGCCAAGGAAGAAGCCCTCTCGGCCCCAAAAGTCTCCCTACCCTCGGAATATGCCGAGTTCAAGTCAGTCTTCGCCCAAGAAGCCGCTGATCACCTTCCGCCCTCTAGACCCTACGACCACAAGATCCTACTGAAACCAGACTTCACCCCCTCCATCGGGAAGATCTACCCCCTCTCCCCCGATGAGAAGACCGCCACCGACAAATTCATCGACGAAAACCTTGCCGCCAGGAAGATCTCCCCTTCCAAGTCCCCCCAAGCGTCCCCCTTTTTCTTCGTCCATAAAAAGGACGGAGGACTACACCCCTGTCAGGACTACTGAAAACTCAATGAGGCGACCATCCGAGACGCCTACCCGCTACCCCTCATCTCTGAACTCATTGACAAACTCAAGGACGCTCGGAAATTCACCAAGTTCGACGTCCGCTGGGGATACAACAACATCCAGATCTCCCTGGAAGACCGATGGAAAGCCGCCTTTGTAACCCATCGCGGCCTCTTCGAGCCCAACGTAATGTACTTCAGGCTCACTAACTCCCCCGCCACGTTCCAGAGGTTCATGAACGACTCCTTCAGAGATCTGATCGCCGAAGGATGGCTCATCATATATATGGACAACCTCCTCATCTTCTCCCCCGATGAGACCACTCACACCGACAGGACCCGCCGCGTCCTCAAACGCATGGAGGAACTTGACCTCCACCTCAAACTCGAAAAGTGTAAGTTCGCCACCGACGAGGTCGAATACCTCAGCCTCGTCGTCAAACCCGGTCACATCGCCATGGACCCTGTCAAGCTCGAGGGCATCTCCAAATGGCCCGTCCCCACAACCTTGAAACAAGTTCGCTCCTTCCTTGGATTTGCTAACTTCTATAGGCGCTTCATCCAAGGATACTCCACCACCGCCCGATCCCTCATCAACCTCACCAAGAAGAACCAACCATGGCAGTGGTCCCCCGACTGCCAGAAAGCCTTCGACTCCCTCAAGACCGCCTTCCTCTCCCAACCCGTCCTCCAACTCCCCAACACGGGCGCCCAGTTCTCCATCGCCACCGACGCCTCCAAATTTGCATCCGGCGCTGTCCTCCAACAGCTCAACCCGAACGGGGAATGGCAACCCTGTTCGTACATCTCGCAGTCGTTCAACCCCGCCGAACGAAACTACAACATCCATGACTGCGAACTCCTCGCCGTCATGCGCACCCTCTCCACCTGGCGCCACTACCTCCGCAGCGCACCTTTCCCTGTCAAGGTCTTCACCGACCACTGTAACCTCACCTACTTCCGCAAACCCCAAGACCTCAACCGACGCCAGGCGTGATGGCTCCTCGATCTCGCCGACTACAACCTCAAGTTCTCCTACACCCCCACCTCGAAACTCGCGGCCCCTGACGCTCTCTCCCGACGCCCCGACCTCGACTCCCACGAAACCGACAACACCGCAGTCACCATGCTCCCCGAAACCGCGTTCGTCGCCTCCATGGATTCCCTCTTTGCAAAGCAAATCTCCGACAAATGCACCATTGACCCGACAGCCCTTCAGGCCATCCAATCCCTTTCCACACCGCTCCCCACCTCCTTCCACACCCGCTTCTCCCCGTGGCAATCCGTCAACGGAACCCTCACGTTCCACGGACGCCTCTACGTTCCCCCCAACTCCCGCCAAGCGGTCTTGGCCAAACACCATGACCACCCCACCGCCGGACACCCCGGCTTCCTTAAAACCTGCCAACTCGTCGCTGCCGAATGCTGGTGGCCCGGCCTCGCCGCCCACATCCGAAACTATGTCGCTGGCTGCGCTGTATGCCAGCAAAACAAGACCAACACCCACCCGACCACCCCTCCTCTCGTCCCCATCCGCTCCTCGTGCACGCGACCCTTCCAACAGATCTCCTATGATCTTATCACAGACCTCCCCGTCTCCGACGGCTTTGATAGTCTCCTGGTCGTGGTCGACCACGGCCTTACGAAGGGGGTAATTCTTTGCCCCACCAAGAAAACCATCACTGCCGACGGCATCGCCACCCTCTTCGCCCACAAAGTCTACTCCAGATATGGCCTCCCCGACAAAATTATCTCCGACCGCGGCCCTCAATTCGCCTCCACCTTCTCTAAAGAACTCAGGAGAATCCTCAACTACAAACTCGCCCTCTCCACCGCCTTCCACCCGCAGACCGACGGAGAAACCGAAAGAGTCAACCAGGAAGTCGAAACCTACCTCCGAATCTTTTGCGGAGACGACCCCACGTCCTGGGCCAGCAAGATCTCCCTGGCAGAGTTCACTCACAATCACCGCCCTCACTCAGTCACTAACTGATCCCCATTCTTCCTCCTCATGGGGTACGAACCTAACCCTCTCCCCACTCTAGTCCCCAGTACCAACGTCCCCGCCGTTGAAACACGGCTCAAAGAACTTTCCTCTGCCCGAAATGAGGCCCTGGCCTCCCATGAACTGGCTCACCAAGTGATGGCCAGCCGGAACAGAAAACCCTTTACCCCTTTTAGTAAAGGAGATAAGGTATGGCTCGAGGCTCGCAACCTCTGCCGGGAACTAGCCAACCCCAAATTCGCCCCCAAAAGAGAAGGACCCTTCGTTATCACTGACGTATTATCCCCAGTCTCTTATCGTCTAGCCCTCCCGAAAACATGGAAACTCCACCCCACGTTCCATGCTTCTCTCTTATCGCCCTATCGCCAAAACGCCATTTACGGCCCGCATTTCAAAAAGAACCCACTGGAGCTCATCGGCGGACAAGAAGAGTACGAAGTAGAAAAGATCATACGTCACCGTGGTGCTTCAGATAAGCGCCACTATCTGGTCTGGTGGAAAGGATACTCCGCCGATGATGACTCCTGGCTCCCCGAAAAGGATCTCAAGCGCGCACGGACCATCCTCTCTGCCTATAAGAAGGCACACCCCCGCGCATTCCCTCCTTAGTTTCCCCCTCTCTCTCTCACTCATAGTATACTCAAAGAGAAAAAGAACAACAAAAGACATGTCTTCTATCACCACCGTATCGTCCCTCCGTTCCTCTCCCCCTCTTTCTTCTCCTCTCGCTGACGAACAAAATGTTATCCTCGCGGATGACCTACCTATAGACTTCCCTACGATAGCTTCTCACGCGTCCCCCATCTACGATCCCATGACATTGTCCTCCTGTGCTCCATCCCCAGGCTGGGGATCCCCCGCCGCTGGTCCCCCACGCTGGGCGGACCGCTCTCCTGAGCTCCCTCCCGTCTCGCTTGCCACCACCCTCCCGACACCTATCCTTAGCGTCGACGTCCCGATCAACACGCATAGACTGCGCGAAGATTACCCGTCCCGTGACGACCTCCAGGAGCTCGCGTTGGCCCTAACCGACTCCCACCTCCTCATCCCCATGCAGTCCTTCGTCAAGGATGCATCCCCCCTGGAGCTCGTCTCCAAACTCTACCTGCAGATCGCCCGCCTCGGCCTTATCCCCCCTAACCCTTCGGACGCCCAACACGCATGCCTCCACACCGTCTTGTCCTCCATCTACTGAGACGCACGCACCGTGTCCCTACTCCTTGCCTACCAGCTCGGAGCCCTCGAATTCTTCCAGGACCTTGACAGGTACCTGAAAGAACACTCCGAACGACAGGCTCGCCGAGCCAACTCCACCCCCTCCGCATCTGCATCACCCTTAGACCCCGTGGAAATAGACTTCTTAGCCCGAGCGGAAGCATTCTGGACCGGCAACGATGGTATGACTCCCCTTACGGAGTCCCACCCCAGGTACAGACAAGCCTGTTTCCACTGTCATCGCCTCGGCCACTTTCGGGCCGACTGCCAAGTCTACCAATGTCCGCTCTGTCTTAACTTCGCACCTGGTCACACCCAACAACGTTGTCCCCTCCGATGACCTCCTCCCCTGCCTCACTTCTCCTCGTCATCCGGCTCCTCTCAAGGGAACCGTTCCCCAGAACAACGCCGTAACCAGCAGACTCACCCGTCTCCTCCCCCGCGTCCCACACCTCCACCACGTTGTGTCAACCGCCGACCTCGTCGACCCCGCTCCCCGATCGAGGTCCATAACTACGGAGACGATGACATCGATGACGTCTTCGATGAGATCGCTTACGCTAACATGACGGGTTCACCTGGCGCCGGATACATCGGCCTTTGAGAAGGATTCGCCAGAGTCTCACCCCTAGCACGGGGGTAATGTTACGATCCAGGGTGGATCGCCCTTTTTCTTTACTTTTCCTTTTACTTAGCTAAGTCCTCGTTTCATCTCTCGCCTTATCTCGGACTTAGGAACTCCGTTCTCGCCTCGAGTTCCGCTTCCCCGGTTCCTTCCCTTCCGTCTTATCGCGGAACCGTTGTATTATTAGGACTGACTCATAGTGACTCATCCTTATCTACTGCAGATGACTCACTCCTTATCTCGGGCCTATTAGAAGCCCATTACGTAACCACTGGCGACTGTACTTATATCGCGTACTCTGCTGTACTTCTCCTTAGCTTAGTCTCCTCAATCTTACGAGTTCTAAGCCACTCCTTGTTCCCCTCGTCGCCTGCCACCGGCACACTTAAGCTAAGGGACTTCCCCTGAGGCTTACACCTTGAACCTTTGCCCCGAACTTAAGGGTCCCCCTTGAAGTTCACCTACGAGTCGGTTGACGTCGTCTCTCCTCAAGCTACCAACCTTGAGGACGTATCTCCAAAGTCTTCTGTCGGAATACCCGAAGTATCCTCCCTCGTCTTCATGTCCACATAGAGCTCACATTGAGGTCCCGCTGCAGCTCCACCGCTCAGTGTAACAAGGACCTCGGTCGGATATGATGGAGTCATAGAGGCTGAATCATTTGAACATATTGTCGAAAAAAAGGAGAGCTACTCCAGCAGCATCAATGGTCTTAGAGCAGGGGAGAAGAATGACCCCCTTAGTAAGATCATGGTTGACCATGACCATGATGGAATCAAAAGAATTAGACAGGGGAAGGTCGGTGATGAGGTCCACGGAGAGTTGGTAGAAAGGGATGGGGGAGTGAGAGGGGATAGGAATGAGGGGGGGGTGGGATGGATGAGTGTTGACCTTACTCTGTTGACAGGTCGGGCAGCCCGCGATGGAGTGTTTGATGAACATTGCCAAACCAGGCCACCAGAAGTCATGTTCCAGGACAGATTTGGTGTGAAAGATGCCCATGTGACCCGTCAATGGGGAGGAGTGGATCGTGTGTAGGAGGGAGGATCTGGCGGTGGGTGGTACATACATCTTTTGGTGGAAGAAAAGATGTCCATTTTCAAAGGTCCAGTCAGAGGTGAGGGAGCAAGGGAATAGGGGGGAAGATGAGGAGATGGCTTCCAGTGCTCGAGTGACTAGGGGGTCAGAAGGTGTGGAGGATTTGATGAGGTTGGTGAGGATAAGATCTAGTGCATTGATGACAAGGGGTTTGGGGATGATGGGGGAGTCTATGTTGTCAAGGGAGGTATCTATGTGATCTTGACGAGAAAGAGCGTCCGCTGGTCCCATCTTGGTACTGGGGGTGACTTTCCAAATGATGTCGAAGTCTTGGAGAAAGAGAGCCCATCAAGCTTGTCATTGAGAAGGTTTGTGGGGGTCACATAGATAAAAGAGGTTCTTGTGATCAGTGATGATGGTGGTGGGATGAGCAGCACACTGCAGGTGATGATACCATTCAGAGAGGGCAAGAATGACTGTGAGAAGTTCTTGGTCATAGATATTGTAGTTATGCTCAGTGGGGGTGAGAGTTTTTGAGAAATAGGCTAAAGGGCAAAGATCCCCATTAGGATCAGGTTGCATGAGAACTGTGCCTGTGGTGGACAGAGAGGCATTGGTCATAATAGAAAATGGTTTTGAAGGATTGGAAAGAGTGAGAATGGGGGTGGAAATGAGGGTGGAAATGAGGGAGTGGAACACCTTTTGTTGGAGGGAGGTCCAGTTTCAGGCTTCATTTGTTTTGGTGAGGAAGACTAGAGGGGCAACGATGTTGGAGAAATTGGGGATGAATTTCCTGTAAAAATTGGCAAATCCGATGAACGATCTGATGCCAGTGATGGTAGTGGGAGGTTTTCAGTTTTTGAGGGCAGAGAGTTTGTGAGGGTCCATTTGTACTTCACTGTTTCCGATGATGAGGCTGAGGTACTCCATGGTTGGGGAGTCAAAGGAGCATTTGGAGAGTTTGACTGAGAGGTTGTGCTTATGTAGGCAAAGAAGGACACATCAGGTACATTCATGGTGGAGAGAGAGAGAGCATTTAGTACAGATACCTAAGTTGTCCATGTAGATCTTCAGCTAACGTTCAGCGATCATGTCTGTGAAAATGTGGTTCATGAATGCCTGGAAGGTGGAGGAGGCATTGGAAAATCTGAAGAACATCACTCTAGGTTTGAAGAGTCCTAGAGGGGTGATGAATGCTGCTTTCCATTGATCAGATTCGCAGATTTGGATGTTGTTATATCCCCAGTGGATATCCATCTTAGTGAAATGGTTGGCATCTCTCATGTCATCCAGGAGGTCAGAGATGAGAGGTAGGGGATAGGCATTTCGAATAGTATGGGAGTTCAGGTAGTGATGGTCTTGGCATGGGTGAAGGGTCCCATCTTTCTTGGGAACAAAGAAAAAAGGGGAGACCTGGGGGGATTTGAATGGGACAATGTGACCAGTTTTGAGATGTTTTTCAATGAATTCTTTGAGGGATTCTTTTTGTTTGGGATTCAGGGAGTAGATCTTGGTGATCTTCGGGACAAAGGAGTCCTTAAGATCAATGGTATGATCCAAGAGGCGATGGGCAGGGAGGGTGTTATGGGTGGACTCAGTGAAAATGTCAGTGAAGTCTTTGCAGAAGTCAGGGACCATGGTTAGGGGAGGTGTTGACTTCTGGGCGATCTCAGTGGAGATGGTTAGTTTGTAGATCTCTTCCTTCTCAACTTCCTTTGGGGGAGGGTGCTCATGAAGAGTCCTCTTGACCCTCTGGGGAGATGTTGAGATGGAAATGGTGCAATTCTTCCAGTCAATGTTGGGATTCCATTTGGTCAACCAGGGCATGCCTAGGATGATCTGGGGGGTTTTTTGTCGAAGGACAAAGAGGGTTTCAATGGAAGAGAAGGAGCCATGTGAGACTGTGGTTTTCATAGTCCAATGGATGGTCCCTGAAGAATTCAGGGTTCTGTCAACATTATGGGTGAGGATTGGGTGGGGAACTTTTGTGAGACAGAAATTTCCTCTAGGTAGGAGATGAGGGTCAATGAAATTTCCAGTTGCACCCGAGTCGATAAGAGCAGAGGTTTTGACACTTAGTACTTTGACATCCAAATGAAGGGTTCTATTCTTTTGTGATGCTATGAGTACATGGGTGAAATCTAGGGAAGAAGACATCGAAGCTACTTCTCTTTTCAAAAATCCTTTGCTTTTTGGACATTGGCGAATTGGATGGCATTCACTTCCTCTCCTTCTTCATTGTAACATATCTTGAGGACAGAGAGAATGTTACAACTCTCGAATGCCCCTATCTTTTTCCTTTGTCACACATCCTTGTCCCTCATCCATGCACCCTCAACTACCCTGCAGGAGAGTACCCCTCTCTTCTTAGCCACTGCAGTGATAGCTCCTTGCCCCTCGTCCTAGCCCTCAGCTACCTCTGAGCATGTCCTCACTACCATTAGCCTCCAGGCTACCTGGTAATCCTTAGCTAACCCTTAGCTAACCCCAGCCCTGGCTACCTCCGGAACCTCCCTCCTACCTAGGATCCCTCTTCCCCTCCATGCCCTCGTGACCTCCATGGTCCCCATGACTTCCACGTGACCATGCGTCCTTCCATGTGATGCTTATGCCTAACTCATGTCTCGCTATCGACTGGTACTTACCACATCCCCAGTCCTCCCACTGTCCTGTGTCCTGGCAACCCCACAGACTCCCTTATCGTCCTAGCTTATGCATTCCTCCCACGCGTACCCTTATTCTCCGTCTTGACACTACCTCGTGCCCCTATCTTGGCTCACATGTCCACTACGCGTCCCCCTGTGTTTCCCTTGGCCTGTTGGCCATCTCATGCTCCTCATGGTACGCCTGCTTATCAACGTATCCCCTCGTATCTATACATAGATCCCTCTTACGACTTCATGGACTCCTTATCGTAGTAACCATGACTCGCTCCATCCTTCGGTGGTCTGTGCCCTGTCTACGTTAGTATATAAGCATAGTAGGACTATCTTGTATCCCTAACTTGACCATTAACTTCAATATCATAACCATCTCCTGTCTGGTTGCCCTCTCCTTTGTCCTCATCCTTCGGGGCCACCTTGAGGTCTGACCTCTTCTCCTTTCACCTTCGAAAGCTGCAAGTGTCCTTGCAGTAGTAGAACTCGCTGGGACAGTTCCTGTGTGTTCCCCCAGCATGCTCAGCCCAGACAACCCCTTGTTCCTTCTTGCCCCAGTGGTTCAGTTATAACAGAGGATCTCAGTTTCATTTTTTCCAGAGGTGTGAAGGGAATTCACATATTGCTGGAGGGGGGATAGTGAGGTGGGGGCTGGGGGTGGTGGAAGTGGAGGAGGGGCGAGGAGAGTGGTGGCTCATACGTTCTGAGGGTGACCCAAGGTTTTTCTGCAATTTCGAGCATCGTGTCCGATGGTTCTACAACAGAAGCACTGGCCTTCCTTGATGCATTTTGCTTGTTTGGTGGGGGTGAGCTTGGTGAGGATGATGGACAAGTCAACGTCCATGGCATTGGAGTCTTTGGGGGTGCAGTTGTTGTGGAAGGAAAATGGGGTGGTGGTGGTTCCAGCGCAAAGCACCTGGATTCTCATTTTCTGGGCATGGAAGGCTTTAGCTTTTGTTACCCAGTCCACAATGGTGGTAGGGATGGTTCCCATGGACAAGATCATGGTAGTGATCTGTTGGTCCAGCCCCAGAGTGAAGTGGTTGATGAGGGTGGTCCCATCCATGATGTCGGACTTCCCAGTGAGATTCTGGAAGTCGGTAATGTACTGTTGGAACCCGTCATTGGAGCAGGTGATTTTCTGATGCAATTTGGCCAATTTGAGGCAGGTGGTGGCTTTACATCGTAGGGGAAGAAGGTGGTCTTGAAATCCTTGATGAAGTCACCAAAGGTTTTCCCAGTGACAATGTTGAGATCAGCCATTTTGTTATACCATGCTTTGGCAAAGGATACTCCTCGGCCAGTGGGCATCTTGTTGAGAGTGGTCATGATCTTTTCAGGGTCTCCAGGATAGAGGTTTTGGTTGATCTGGAAGTTGGCATTCATGGCCTTCATCCATCATGAGGTGTTGGCAGAGGATCTGGAGAAATCTGTGGGAAGGGCAGCCTTAAGTTCGGAAGGCATGGTGGGTGAGGGAGAATGAGAGATGTTGATTGGGCTGGGTTGATGAGAGGGGGGGCTAGGTTGACGAGGGGGTGGGCTAGGTTGACGAGGGGGCGGGCTAGGTTGACGAGGGGGTCGACTGGGCTGGGAGGGGTTACTTGGTCTTTGGATTTTGGGCAAGGAT
>JBBPLO010001185.1:0-11815 GCA_038089835.1 Retiboletus flavoniger | reverse complement strand
TGTAAACAAACTAGAGAAATAGCAGAAGAGCTTACAATGACAAGGTAAGCTGAGGAGAGGCGCGATGAAGATACGCCTCTCCAGTTAGTCCAACAGACAAAAGACGTAACGAGAAGTATATGATGAAAGAGGAGAAAAACAGTAACATTACCCCTCTCGTACAATCAAGCTCCAGGCTCGATGACCAACCCCTGTCGTCCCCAATGATTAGGTAGAGGATGAGGCGGAGGGACCGTAGATCGCCAACTGCTGAGATGGGGTAGCACGTTCAAAAGGACAGTCGCTGAGGATGTGCCCAACGCGAGAGCAAGTTCCACAGACACGAGTGGGACAGAATCTGTCAAGATGGCCCCAGTGATGGCAGAAGTCACATTGAGTAGTAAAACATTCACGGGCGAGATGTCCGGGTTGGGTAGTGCGACAGTTGGGGCATTGGTAGGTGGGACAGTTCTGTTGATAGTGACCGAGGCCTTCACAGTGAAAGCACCGAGTGGTTTCGGTGGCTAAAGGGAGACGGAGTAGGTGATGGCATGGAAGGATGCGAGTGGGAGAGGATAAAATGTTTCCCCTAGGGTGGGAAGAGACAACGGGTGCTAAGGGGGCATCGGCGATGAGGTCATCAGTTGTGGAATTGGAGTCATTGTCCGATTCATCGGAAGCTACCGCGATAGGGGTTTTGGCAGGGGCAGGGGAGGAAAGTCGAGACGCGAGAGTGAGAGAATGGGGAGGGGGTACCAGGAGTGCAAGCTGACGGGGACGGTTAAGTAAGAAGTTATCTACGGAATTGGCATAGTGGTCATGCTGGTCCTGTGGGAGGGACATATAGATCCTGTGAAAGACGGGGTAAATATCGATAGGGGGAATAGACTCAATGTATGTATGGAAGCCATAATGAAAAAGAGAAAGGAGGATATTACGTGAGATGCTGGTGAGAGAGAAATATGCCACTTGGTCAGGGGAAGGGGATGCCCAGATCATGCGAGCTAGTCGCGACGTCCCATGGAACGCCCTGATGAGGTCTTGAGTGGTGTAGTCATCATTGAACATATTGTCTTGTTTGATGATAAGCACCAAGGCTGGGGAGTCCAGGACATCGGCGTAAAGTTCCAGGGTCGCTTGTTCAGGGAGATAGGCGGGGTAGACATTGCAAGTGCATAAGGGGGAGATTCAACCAGCGAGGGGGGATGTAGCGATGGCGGAGGTGAGGAAAGACATATTGGAGGGGCAAGAGGGAGGTTTGGGTTTGGTGCGGGTAAGAGATACTCACGAAGAGACCATTGATTACCAGCACCGAACTCAAAGGTGGTGGGAATCCTTATAAGTGGATAAGAGGTCTGCGGAGTGTTGGAGATTGCTTTTGGGTTCCCAAGTATTTTCGGAGGATGGGTATCCTTTCCAAGCGGTGAGGTATTTTCGGCTATGGGCGGGGCCTTTATGTGCTAAGATAGCGGCGACTTCGTATTCTTCTTCCTGATTGATAAGGTCAGGTGGGAGTTTGTTGAAGCTTGGGCCGAAGGCGGTCGTGGTGTGATAGGGTGATAACAGGGAGGCATGGAAGACATCGTGGATTTGCCAGGAATGGGGAAGGTGGAGTTGGTAAGATAAGGGAGATAAGACTCTGGTTATTTCAAATGGTCCCAGTCGTTTGGGAGAGAGTTTCCTGGAGGGGTATTGAAGTCGGAGATTAGTGGTTTCTAGCCATACCTTATCTCCAACTTTCCATGGGGTGAACTTTTTCCAGGAACAGGATGCCATTAATTTCCGAGCTATCTCATGAGCTGCGAGGGCTTCTTTTCAGGAGGAGTCTAGGGAAGAGAGGCGTTCTTCTAGAGCGGGGATAAAGGTTTTTCCAAAGGGGGGGAAGGATCGAGGTTCGTAACCGTAGAGTAAGGAGAATGGGGATTTTTTGGTGGAAGAATATGGGGCAGAGTTATGGTGGAATCCGGCGGCTGGAAGTAGGGAGGACCAGGAGTTGAAGTTATTGGTGCAGAAGATTCTCAGGAAGATTTCTAACTCTTGGTTTGTTTGTTCGGTTTGACCATCCGTCTGAGGGTGGTAGGCGGAGGAAAGGCGAATGTCATATTTGAGTATTCGGGCGAGTTCAAGGGTGAAGGCAGAGGTGAACTGGGGTCCTCTGTCAGAGATGATGGAGTCGTAGAGGCCAAACCTTTTGAAGACGTTTTCGTAGAATAGGAGGGCTATGCTAGCTGCGTCGATGGTTTTTGAGCAGGGGATGAAAATTACCCCCTTACTAAGACCTTGGTTGACCACGACCATGATCGAGTCGTGGCCATCGGAGGGTGGGAGATCCATGATAAGATCTACAGAAATTTGGCGGAAGGGGAGGGGGGAAGTGGAAGCGATGGGTGATAGAGGTGGTTGGGTGGGATGAGTGTTAGGCTTAGACTGTTGGCAGGTGGGGCAACCTTTGATGAAGTTGTGGACGAAGGAGGAGAGTCCCGGCCACCAGAAGTCACGTTCTAGGATTGCCTGAGTGTGGAAGGTGCCCATATGGCCTGAGAGAGGGGAAGAATGCAGGGAATGGAGGAGGGAGGATCGAACAGTGGGTGGCACATACATGTGATTGCGGTAGAAGAGGTGGCCGTTATTGAAGGACCAGTTGGATAGGGAGGAGCATGGAAAGAGGGGGGAGCCGGAGGAGAGGGCAGCTAAGGCGTCGAGGACGAGGGGGTCGGTGGCTGAGGAAGATTTAATGTGACTGGCTAGGAAGAGGTCTAAGCCATTAATGACAACAGGATCAGGAAGGATGGAGGCGTCGAGATTGTCAGAGGAGGTGTCGATATGATCGTGATGGGAGAGTGCGTCAGCGGGGCCCATTTGGGGGCCGGGGGTGACTTTCCATAGGATGTCGAAGTCCTGTAGGAAGAGAGCCCAACGGGCTTGGCGGCAGGAGAGTTTGTGGGGGTCACGTATGTAGGAGAGGTCTTTATGGTCGGTAATAATGGTGACGGGAAGTGAGGATCCTTGGAGGTATCTTCACCATTCCGAGAGGGCGAGAATGACGGCGAGGAGTTCTCGGTCGTAGATGTCGTAGTTGCGTTCCGTGGGGGCAAAAGTCTTTGAGAAGTAGGCGATGGGTTGTAAATCGCCATTGACATCATGTTGCATAAGGACTGCACCTGCTGCAAGAAGGGATGCATCCGTCATGACAGAGAATGGTTTAGATAGATCTGGGAGTGAAAGAACTGGGGCAGAGCAGAACGACGTGATAAGAGAGGAGAACGCGCGTTCCTGCAGGGGGGTCCAAATCCAAGGTTGGTCTTTTCGGGTTAGAAGAGTGAGGGGGGCAATAATGTTGGAGAAGTTGGGGATGAACTTTCAGTAGAAGTTGGCGAAACCGATGAATGAACAGACTCCTTTTACCAAAGAGGGAGGTTTCCAGTCGCGAATGGCTTGGAGTTTGAGTGGGTCCATGTGAAGTTCTCCTTGGCCGATTATGAGTCCCAGATATTCCATGGTGGGGGTATCGAATGAGTATTTGGTGATTTTTAGGGAGAGGTTATTTTCCTGTAATCTCTGGAGGACCCGTCGTGTGCGTTCGTGGTGGAGAGAGAGTCCCTTTTGTGTGGAGGCCGAGGTCGTCCATGTAGATCTTTAGCCAACGCTTGGCAATCATGTCTGCAAAAATGTGATTCATAAAGGCTTGAAAGGTGGAGGGTGCATTGGAGAAACCGAAGAACATACAGGTAGGTTCGAATAGTCCAAGAGGGGTGATGAAGGCGGCTTTCCACTGATCTTCTTCGTGGAGGCGGATATTGTTATAGCCCCAACGAATGTCCATCTTGGTGAAGTAGTCCGCGTCCTTCATCTCGTCTATGAGGTCTGATATGAGGGGTAGGGGGTAGGCGTTGCGGATGGTGTGACTGTTGAGATATCAATAGTCTTGGCATGGGCGAAGGGATCCGTCCTTCTTTGGTACGAAGAAGAATGGGGAGGCTTGGGGGGATTTGGATGGGACGATTCGGCCAGTTTTAAGGTGTTCGTCAATGAACGTTTGGAGAGCGATTTTTTCTGCAGGGTTCAGGGAGTAGATCTTGGCGATTTTCGGGCGGAAGGTGTCTTTGAGGTCAATGGTATGGTCAAAGGGGCGATGGGGAGGGAGTTGGTTGTGGGTGGATTCGGCGAAAACGTCGGCAAAATCCACACAGAATTTGGGAATGGATGTATCTTTCTTTTGGGAGGTGATGGCAAGTTCGGTAGAGATGGTTGTTTTGTTCACGGATTCTTCGAGAAAGCCATTCAGGGGAGGATCCTCACGAAGAGACCTCTCAACCCTCTCAGGCGTCCAAGAAGGGAATGTGAAGGTGCGCATTTGCCAATCGATGATGGGGTTCCAAGTGGTTAACCAGGGGGTGCCGAGAATGATTTGAGGTCTTTTTTGGCGAAGGACGAAGAGTGTTTCTGGGAATGACATGGTGCCACAGTTGATAGACGTTTTGACTGCCCAGTTGATTCAACCAGATTGATTTTCGGAGCCATCTACATTAAATGCTAGAATGGGGGGAGAGAGTCGTCAGAGAGTGAAGCGTCCTTTGGGGAGGAGTCTGGGGTCAATGAAATTTCCTGTTGCTCTGGAGTCTATGAGGGCAGTGGTGTTGACGGTTTGCTGTACAGTGACTTTGAGATGCAGGGTTCTATTCTTTGGCAAAGCTACTAGTACATTGGGAGAAGTAAACGTCGAGGTTACTTCTCGTTTCAAAAATCCTTAACTTCTTGGATTTTGGCAATGGAGATCCCGTTAACCACTTCTCCAGGAACTTCCTTAGGGTCTTTCTCATAGCACATCTTAAGCACTGAGAGGATCTCTTTCTTGTCTTTGCCCCTGGTGCGAAGGGAATTGACATACAGTTCCAATGGAGAGTTCGGTTTCGGGGGAGGGGCGGGGGGTCGAGCGCTAGGGGTGGGGGTATTGGTGGGGGCGGTGGTGGAAGTTCGTATCTGGACAGTTCAAGGGATGTTGGCGTTGGGGTTATTGGTCTTCCGACAGTTTCAGGCATCGTGGCCGATGGTTCGGCAGTGGAAACACCTTCCTTCTTTGATACATTTGGCTCGCTTGGTGGGTGTGAGCTTTGCCAGAGTGGTGGTGGTGTCGACCTCCATAGCATTGGGGTCTCGAGTGGTTCGCTGATTGAAAGAGAAGGGGGTGGGAGTGGAGCTGGTTCGGAGTGCGAGGATTCTCATTTTCTGGGCGTGGAAGGCCTTTGCCTTGGTTACCCATTCGGTGATGGTGGTGGGAACGGTTCCCATGGATAAAATCATTGTGGTAATCTGGTGGTCGAGTCCGAGGGCAAAGTGATCGATGAGTGTAACTTCGTCAGTGATTCCTGACTTTTCAGAGAGATTCTGGAAGTCGGTGATGAACTGTTGAAAACCGTCTCCAGAGCGAGAGATCTTTTGACGAAGTTTAGCAAGCTCAATGCGGGCGGAGGCTTGGACGTCGTAGGGGAAGAAGGTGGTTTCGAAGTCTTTGATGAAGTCATCGAAGGTTTTTCCAGCGACGATGGTCGCGTCAGCCATCTTATCATACCAGGCTTCGGTGAAGGAGGCTCCTCGACCAGTGGGCATTTTGTTTAGAGCGGTCATGATCCGCTTGGGATCACCCGGGTAGAGGGTTTGATTGATCTGGAAATATGCTCTCATGGCTTTCATCCATCGGGAGGCGTCAGAGGAGAGGCCGGAGAAGTCTGCGGGGAGGGCGGCTTTGAGTTCAGAGGGCATGGTGGGTGAAGATGGTCTAGACCAGTTGATGGGGCTAGGGGTACGAGGGGGGGGGCTTGGTTGGCGAGGAGGGCTTTGTTGACGAGGAGGAGGGCTTTGTTGACGAGGAGGGGGACTTGGTTGACGAGGGCTAGGTTGATTGGGCGCAGCTGGGGATGGACGAGGGGGGGTTCGTCCTACTAGGGATGGATCAAGGGGGGTTCGGCTAGAGCCGGCGAGTCTTCAAGAGATTCGGTATCAGGAGAGGTCGGGAAGATCAGAGTCTTCTTCCTCAGGTACTCGATAAGACGTGGTGAAGGTTTATGGGTCCGACACCTAAGTAGGTGGGACCAGGGATATACTTGATCTTTTGTTACGTGAAGCGTACAAACAAAGGTCTTTGAGGGAATCGTTCGTCTTAAGGCGATACTCACGAAGAGACCGACTTCTTAAGAGGAAGGATTGGGACTAAGATTGAGAGACTAAGGATGCAGACTAGGGATGACACAAGAAGTATGCTTGTATTGTGCAGATCAAGTATGAGTCACAAGTGTATGGGCTACGGGTATTTATAGGACTGGGACCAGCGCACGGACCATGGAAACGTATAGAACAAAGAGGAAGAATGGTGACTAAGAGAGATGGAAACTGATGGAAAGAGAGGGAACACTAACTAGTATGAGAGAACTAGCGAGGAGGGATTAGTCCACTGAGATAGTTAAGGAATAGCCATGGTTGGCAACATGTAAACAAACTAGAGAAATAGCAGAAGAGCTTACGATGACAAGGTAAGCTGAGGAGAGGCGCGATGAAGATACACATCTCCAGTTAGTCCAACGGACAAAAGACGTAACGAGAAGTATACGATGAAAGAGGAGAAAAACGGTAACAGCTAAGAACTTGGCAGAGGACTTTGGAGGACTCAAGATAGTATGCTAGTATTGTGCAGAGATAAGGAGTGAGTCAGCCAATAAGAGTCTGAGTCACAATAGGTCATAGCTATTAATATAACAGTTCTGAAGAATGCCAGTTGTCGGCAAAAGATGGAAGGAACTGGGGAAGTGGTACACAAGGCAGTAACAGCATACCTTGAGTCCAAGGGGATGGAGGACAAAAGGGAATTTAGCTAAGTATCAAGAAAAGAATAGAATAGAATAGAGCACATCTATGATTGTAACATTACCCCCATACTAGGCAGGGAGTCCCTGACAACCCTTAATCCTAAAGATTGATGTATCCCACTCCAGGGGATCCGGTCATGTTAGTGTAAGCTGTCTCATCAAAGACATCATTGATGTTATCATTACCATAGTCCACAGCCTCGATGGAAGAGTGGTTTTGTCATGGAGGGCAGTTGGTGCAATGCCTGGGAGGTGGAACAGGTCATGGAGGTGTTGGTTGCATGTGACAGTTTCGATGGTGGACAGGGGAGTGGGAGTTATGGGAGGATCCGGAGGATGAAGAAATAATAGGGGGAGTGGAAGGTCACCTGAGAGGGCAAGAGGATTGTGGGTGACTGGATGCGAAATGAAGACAGAGTGGGCATTGGTAGACCTGGCAGTTGGCCCAAAAGTGGCTGAGCCGATGGCAATGATAGCATGCTTCTTGGTAACAAGGGTGCGAGGGAAGGAGAGGTGTGAATCCTTTGTTGCTGGTCCACACGGCTTTGACTCAGGCTAAGAAGTCTAACTCGGCTGTGTTGAGAGGGGAAGAGGAGGCAGATAGGGTAGAATGGATGGTCTGGCTTCTGGCGACACATCTAGCTTCGAACTCCTTCTGGTAGCGATCCAGATCTTGGAAGAATTCCAATGCTCCAAGTTGGTATCCCAAGTGGAGGATGGTGGCCCTAGCCTCTTGGTGAATAGTGGAGACGACAGACCCAAGATAGGTGAGGTCTGCATCAGAAGGTTTCAGTGGGATGAGGCCTAGGTGGACAATCTGGAGATAGAGCTTAGATATGAGCTTGATTGGGGAGGTGTCCTCGACGAAGGACTGTAGAGAGACCATGATGTGGGAGTCTGTGAGGGCAGAGGTGAGCTCTTGCATGTCATCTTGAGAAGGGTAGTTTTCACGCATATGGTGCACATAGAGGGGGACATTGACACTAAGGATGGATGCTGGAATGATGGTGGCTAAGGAGACAGGAGGGAGTTCAGGGGATGGAGTCCAGTTACCCCAACGAGAGGCAGATGGTGAGCTAGGGTTTCCCCATCTGGGGGAAGCAGTGCAGGAGGAAAAGGAGAGGGGGTCATAGACTGTGGATGCATGAGAAGCTATCATAGGGAAATCTATGGGTAGATCCTTGGCAGACACAACATGGTCAGCAAGGGGTGAAGAGATAGGAGGGGAGGAATGTAGCAAGGATACAGTAGAGATGGAGAAAGAGACAGGAGAGACAACATTGTTGTTTTCGAGGAACATGACAGTTTTTGATGTTTTTGAGAGATTTGTAAGGTACTATGAGGGGGAAAGAAGAGAGATCTAAGTAGGGAAGGCATGGGGGTTTGCCTTTTTATAAGCAGACAGGATGGTCCATGTATGCTTGAGTTCCCTTTTGGGGAGCCAGGAATCATCGTCGGTAGAATACCCTTTCCACCTGACCAGATAGTGGCACTTATCCGAAGCACTTTTGTGATGTATGATCTTTTCAACTTCATACTCTGCTTGTCCACCGACAAGATCTGGCAGATTCTTTTTGAAATGAGGTCCATAAATAGTGTTTTGCCAATAGGGCAATAAGAGAGAAGCATGGAAGACTGGGTGGATCTTCCATGTTTTCGGCAGTATTAGTCGATAAGTGACTGTGGAGAGGACATTAGCGATAACAAATGGTCCTTCTCTTTTTGGGGAGAATTTCAGATTAGCAAGTTCCCAATGGAGATTGTGAGCTTCAAGCCAAACCTGGTCACCCTTCTTGAACAGTTTGAAGGGGCAACGGGATCTCATGGCCATAGTTTGGCAAGCAAGTTCATGGAAGGCAAGTGCTTCATTATGGGTGGAAGAGAGTTCTTGGAGCCATTGTTCAACAGTGGGGATGGAGGATGACGGGACTACAGTGGGTAGAGGGTTAGCTTCATAACCCATGAGGAGGAAAAAGGGTGATTGGTTGGTGACAGAGTGAGGTCGGTGATTGTGGGTAAATTCAGCTTGTGGGGTGTGATCTGCCCATGAGGTGGGGGAATCTCCACAGAAGATGCAGAGGTAGGTCTTGATTTCTTGGTTTACTCATTCTGTTTTGCCATCCATTTGAGGGTGGAAGGCTGTAGAGAGGGTGAGTTTGTAGTTGAGAATTCAGCTGAGTTCTTTGGAGAAGGCTGAGGCAAATTGGGGACCTCAATCAGAGATGATTTTGTTGGGGAGGCCGAATCGGAAGTAGATGTTGTGGGCAAAGAGTGTGGCCATTCTGGCTGTGGTGATGGTTTTCTTGGTGGGGCAGAGAATTACCCCCTTTGTAAGGCCATGGTCGACCATGACCAGGAGACTGTCAAAACCCTCACAGGGGGGGAGATCTGTGATGAGGTCACATGAGATCTGTTGGACTGGGCGGGAGCATGAGGATTTAATGGGCATAAGGGACAGTGTGGTAGGATGGGTGTTGGTTTTGTTTTGCTGGCACATGGTGCAGCCATCAACGTAGTTTTTGATGTAGGCGGCCATGGTGGGCCACCAATACTGGGCAGAGATCAGTTGGTGGGTTTTGAGATAGCTGGGGTGACTGGCAGACTGGTGGTCATGATGTTTAGCTAGAATGGCTTGGCAGGTGGGGGGTGGCATGTAGATGCAGCTGTTATAGGTGAGCATACTGTCGATGGTTTGCCATGATGAGAGATGGGATCAGAAGGATGTGGGGAGTTTGGTGGAGATGGATTGGAGGGCAGTGAGGGCAGTGGCATCAGTTTTGCAGCCTTCCTTGACTTGTTCAGCGAGAAGGGTGTCAACAGATGAGACGAAGAGGTCCATGGGAAGGAGGGTGGTGTCAGAGTTATCCAACTCCTTGGAGTCATGGTCGGCATGATGAGAGAGGGCATCAGGGCTGGCAAGTTGAGAAGTGGGGGTGTAGGAGAACTTCAGGTTGAAGTCAGCGAGGTCAAGGAGCCATCGGGCTTGGCAGTGGTTGAGATCCTGGGGTTTGTGGAAGTAGGTGAGGTTTTTGTAATCAGTGAAGACCCGCACCAGAAAAGGGGATCCTCTGAGGTAATGTTTCCACACCTGGAGAGCATGGATGACTGTGAGGAGTTCATGGTTGTGGATGTCATAATTTTGTTCTGTGGGGAGGAACAATTGGGAGATAAATGAGCAGGGTTTCCATTCCCTATTCTCATCAAGCTGTTGGAGAATTTTGCCAGTGGCAAATTTGGAGGCATCAGTGGCAGTGGCGAATTGGGCGGCAGTGTTGGGGAGTTGTAGGATGGGACATGCGAGGAAGCAGTCCTTGAGGTTCTCGAATGTCATCTGGCATTCAGGAGTCCATTCCCACAGTTGATTCTGTTTGGTGAGGTCAATGAGTGGGCATGCAATGGTGGAGTAGTTGGTGATGAATCACCTGTAGAAGTTGGCAAAGCTAAGGAAGGATCAGACTTGCTTTATGGAGGTGGGTGAGGGCCATTTGGAAATGCCCTCAAGTTTGACAGGGTCCATGGCGACATGGCCGAGTCAGACGATCATTCCAAGGTACTCAACTTCATCGGTGGTGAATTTGCATTTTTCGAGTTTGAGATGGAGGTCAAGCTCAGTCATTTGTTGGAGAACATGTTTGGTGCATTCAGTATGGATGGCATCGTCTGGGAAAAAGATAAGGAGGTCATCCATGTAGATGACTAACCATCCTTTGGCGATCATGTCACAGAAAGAATCATTCATGAATCTTTGAAAGGTTGCCAGGGAGTTAGTAAGCCCAAAGAACATTACATTCAGGTGGAATAGACCCCGATGAGTGATGAAGGCAGCTTTCCACTGGTCTTCAGGTTTGATTTGGACATTGTTGTATCCCCAACAAACGTCGAACTTAGTGAATTTCTTGGCATTGTGGAGTTTGTTGATGAGCTCCAAGATTAAGGGTAGTGGGTAGGTGTCCCATATAGTAGCTTCATTGAGCTTTTGGTAGTCTTGGCAAGGGCATAGTCCTCTGTCCTTTTTATGAATGAAGCAAAAGGGAGATGTTTGTGGGGAATTAGACAGGGAGATTTTCCCAGCAGCAAGGTTTTTGTCAATGAATTTATCTGCTGCTTCTTTTTCGGTGGAAGACAGTGGGTAGATTTTACTAATAGAGGGTATGAAATCAGGTTTGAGTTTGATTTCGTGGTCATAGGGTCATGTCGGTGGAAGGTGGTCTGTGGCATTCTTGGAGAAAACTGAAGAGAACTGCTGATACTCTTCCAGAAGAGTGACTTTTGGGGTGTTGAGGGCTTCAGCCTTAGTGAGTTCAGTTGCCTGGATGATCTTGGCAATTTGGGAGTTTGGAGGAAGTGAGATCTGCATCGGATGATATGGAATACGGACCTGTTGTGGATGGCTGTGTTCATGAAGACATCTTCAGTGGTCCAGTCATTGTAGTTCCAAAGGTGGTCTTGGGATATAACTTGTATGGGGATCAAGTCAGGTTCATGGACGGGGAAGGTGTAGACCTTGTTGTGTCATGCTAGGTCTTTCTTGTGTTCCTGGTTAAGGAGTCAGGATTGATTGATGGATTCATCTAGGGTGATGGTGCAGTTCACCCAATCGATATTGGGATTTGCAGCATGAAGCCATGGGAGTCCTAGGATAACGTTATCTTGTTCAAGGTGCATGATGTGGAGAAGGACTTTCTGGGCGAGTCCTTCTATCATGAGAAAGAGAGAGCATGTGTGCGTAATCTTCCCTTTTTTGTTGAGAGATCCATCAGCATTTCAGGCAAGGATTGGGGTTGTGAGTCTGGTAAGGGGGAGTTTGTGTTTGGTTACAAACTCCCAGTCAATGCAGGAGATGTTGGCCCCACTGTCTACTAGAGTGCAGTGTAGAGATCCATAGGTCTCTACAGTCATATAGCACGATTTCAACAGATTTCACCATCACTGCACCATCATCCCCATCTCCTTCCAGATGCCACTTGGATTTCACC
>JBBPLO010001184.1:0-11820 GCA_038089835.1 Retiboletus flavoniger | reverse complement strand
TGTTATGATCCATGGTGGATCACCCTTTTCTTTCTTTTTCCCTTTTACTTAGTTAAGTCCTCATTTGTCTCTCACCGTATCTCAGACTCAGGAACTCTGTTTATGCCTCGAGTTCCGCTTCCCTGGTTCCTCCCATTCCGTCTTATCTCAGAACCATTGTATTATTAGAACTGACTTGTCATGACTCATCCTTATCTACTGCGGATGACTCACTCCTTATCTCGGGCCTACTAGAAGCCCATTACCTAAGCTCTTGGCATATGTACTTATATCATGTCTCCCTGTTTGTATTCTCCTTAGCTTAGTCTACTCAATTCTATGAGCTCTAAGTCATTTCTTGCTCCTCTCATCGTGGTTTGTTATCCACACATTGAGACTATGGGTCACCCCTAGGTCTCCACCTTGTAACTTTGCCCCGGACTTAAGGAAACTCCTTGAAGTCCACTCACAGGCCATTTGGTGTTGCTTCCATTCAAGAAATCCCCTTAAATGCATGTCTCTGAAGACTTCTATTGGAACACCCTGTGTATCCTCCCTTGTCTTCATAAAACCCTCGAGCTCACTTTGAGTCCCCACTGGTATTCTATAGCCCAGTGTAACAAAAGACTAAGCTACCTTTCTATGGATGACTTTCAGGTTGTTCCTCTATCCACTCCTGCCTTCAGTCTGTACAGGGTAACTCCCTGGACAACCGCACACCCCCTTTCCATGATCAGCCTGCATGGGATAACTCCCTGGGCACTGCGTCACCATTAGCTCCCACTGCCACGCAACCAAGCATGTCTCTCCCTACCAGACCTACTAAACTGCCCACCCTCACAGGCTTCCCTCTCTCCCATACACACCCCACCATTGTGTCCTTACCCTCACCCCCAGCAGCCATGTCTTCAAAGGAACTACGCCTTGGAGCCCCTGAACCCTTCGATGGGTCCTATGATAAGTCCGAACAGTGGTTCAACACTGTTCAGTTCTACCTCCTCGTCAATGCCGACGTCTACGACACCGACGTGAAGAAAATCGCGTTCACTCTTTTGCATATGACCCTAGGATCTGCCACCATCTGGGCAGCAACATTCTGACAAAAATGTTGCTCCACCAGAACTATCAACCTAGGAACCATCGCCACCTTCACCACCAAATTCCTAGCAGCATTCAAACACCAGGACTCTATCGGAAATGCCATCGCCTGGCATTCTACCACCCAGATGCAAAAAAAGAAGAACAGATTCTCCCCAACCCTCCTCAACTATATTGCCACCTTCCGCAGCAAAGTCGCTGTCGCTCAGATCTCAGACGATAACGTCCTCATTGCCTACTTCGCCACTGGCCTACCTTCGTCCATCATGTATAAAATTTACGTGATGGAAACCCCTTCCACCACCATCGCTGACTGGTACTCCAAGGCAATGCACTTCAATAACTTGTGGACCTGCGCCCACAAAGTCACCTCCCGATCTGGAGCCACACACATCAAAGACTTTACCTTCTCCCCAAAACCCCAAGTCAACCCCAACGCCATGGACATCAATGTGGTATGAACCATTGCCAAGTTGACCCCCGAAGAAAAACAGAGGTGCATCAAGAACAACCTCTGCTTCCAATGCTGCCAAAGTGGCCACGCCTCCTGGAACTGCCCGACCTTCTCCCCACAGACACTGAGGACCCCTCACCCACCTACCAAGAAAGTGGCGGAGGTGGCTGACGAGGAAGATCTCCCTCACCTCCAGGAAATTGAAGATGACAAAGAAGACGAGGAATCAGTGAAAGCCGTATTCCTCCAGGATTTTTAGAAAGGAAGCCTACCTCAACGTTAGCCCCTTCCTATATTGCTTCTATACTTGTAAAAGCTGTGACTAAATCAATGATCATTCCAGTCCAAGTCATATGCCCCTCATACACAATGAAAACCATCAACACAAAAGCGCTTGTCGACAGTGGCGCTAGCATCTCCTGCATAGACTACAACTTTGTCGTGAAACACAAACTTCCCACGAAGAAACTTATCGTTCCCATCCTCACTAAAAACGCCAACGGAACCACTAACCATCGAGGAAAAATCACCCACACATGCTCCCTATTCCTCAACATTGAAGGACTAGCCCAGAAGGTCCTCTTCCATGTCATGCACCTAGAGTGAGACAACCTCATCTTAGGACTCCCCTGGCTCCGTACCACCAACCCAAACATCGACTGGACCACCCGTACCCTCACCCTCGATGAGTCCATCAACCAATCAAAACTCCTCCACCATGAACACAAGAAGGATCTAGAAAGGCATAACAAGGTCTACTCCTTCCTGATCCATGAACCCGACTCCATCCTGGTCAGAACCATCTCTCACGACCACCTCCACAACTACCTCGACAGAGAAGTAAAAGAAAGATACCTCAATGTCGCTATATGCAACCGATCCATCTTCCGTATCATTCATTGCGGATCTCGATTCCTTCATGCTTCCCAGATAGCCAAGATCACTAAAGCTACTGAACTTGCCAAGGAAGAAGCCCTCGCAGCCCCAAAAGTCTCCCTACCCCCGGAATACGCAGACTTCGGGTCAGTCTTCTCCCAAGAAGCCGCTGATCACCTCCCACCATCTAGACCTTACGACCACAAAATTCTCCTCAAACCCAACTTCACCCCTAACATCGGGAAGATCTACCCACTCTCCCCCAATGAGAAAACTGCTGCCGACAAATTCATCAATGAAAACCTTGCTGTGGGGAAGATATCCCCCTCTAAGTCACCCCAAGCATCCCCTTTCTTTTTCATCCATAAGAAAGATGGAGGACTATGCCCTTGCCAGGACTACCGCAAACTCAACGAAGCAACCGTCCGAGACGCCTACCTGCTACCCCTCATCTCTGAACTAATCAACAAACTCAAAGACGCTAAGAAATTCACCAAATTCGATGTTCGATGGGGGTATAACAATATCCAAATTGCCCCCGAAGATCGATGGAAAGCCACCTTCATAACTCATCGCGGTCTCTTTGAACTGAATGTCACGTACTTCGGACTCACTAACTCCCCTGCTACATTTCAAAGATTCATGAACGACTCCTTCGGAGATCTCATCGCCGAAGGATGGCTTGTCATCTATATGGATGACCTCCTTATCTTCTCCACAGATGAAACCACACATACGGAAAGAACCCATCGCGTCCTTCAATGAATGACCAAACTCGACCTCCACCTCAAGCTTGAAAAATGTAAATTCGCTACAGACGAGGTGGAATACCTCGGCCTCATCGTCAAACCAGGTCATATCGCCATGGACCCTGTCAAATTGGAAGGTATCTCCAAATGGCCTGAACCCACCACCCTGAAAGAAGTCCGTTCCTTCCTCAGATTCGCTAACTTCTACAGACGTTTCATCCACAACTACTCCACCACAGCTTGACCTCTAATCGACCTCACCAAGAAAAACCAATCCTGGGAATGGTCCCCAATCTGCCAAAATGCCTTCGACACCCTCAAGGATGCCTTCCAATCCCAACCCGTCCTACAACTCCCCAACATGGGGGCTCAATTCACCATCGCCACCGACGCCTCGAAGTTCACTTCCGGCGCCATTCTCCAACAGCTCGACCCTAACGGAGAATGGAAACCTTGCTCCTACATCTCCCAATCGTTCAACCCCGCCAAACGAAACTACGACATTCATGACTGTGAACTCCTCGCCGTCATGCGCGCTCTCTCCGCCTGGCACCACTACCTCAGAGGCGCCCTCTTCCCTGTCAAAGTCTTCACCGACCATCGGAACCTCACCTACTTCCGCAAACCCCAGGACCTCAACTGATGTCAAGCACACTGGCTCCTCGACCTTGCCAACTATGACCTCGAGTTCTCCTACACCCCCACTGCCAAACTCACCGCCCCCGATGCCCTATCCCACCAACCAGATCACGACTCCCACGAGGTGGACAACTCCGCCATTACTCTTCTTCCTGAAACCGCGTTCGTCTCAACCATCGACACCCTCCTCACCAAACAAATATCCGACAAATGCACCATCGACCCAACAGCACTCAAGGCCATCCAGTCCCTCTCCAAACCACTTCCTGCGTCCTTCTGCACCCACTTCTCCCCCTGGCAGTCCATCAACAGCACCCTCACCTTCAATGGCCGCCTCTACATTCCTCCCAACTCCTGCCAAATGGTCATAGCTAAACATCACGACCACCCTACCGCTGGCCACCCTGGCTACCTAAAAACCTGCCAACTCATCTCCGCCAAATGTTGGTGGTCTGGCCTCGCCACCCACGTTCGTAACTATGTCGCTGGCTGTGCCATATGCCAGCAAAACAAAACCAACACCCACCCAACCACCCCTCCTCTCACTCTGATCCACTCCTCCTGCACTCGGCCCTTCCAACAGATCTCCTGTGATCTCATCATGGATCTCCCCGTCTCTGACAGCTTTGATAGTCTCCTGGTCATGGTCGACCATGGCCTTACTAAGGGGGTAATTCTTTGCCCTACAAAAAAAACAGTTACAGCAGATGGGATCACCACCATATTCGCCCATAAAGTCTACTCCTGATACGGACTTCCTGACAAAATCATCTCCGACCGAGGCCCACAGTTCACCTCCATGTTCTCCAAAGAACTCGGAAGGATCCTCAACTACAAACTCGCCCTCTCCACTGCCTTCCACCCTCAAACCAACAGAGAAACCGAGAGAGTCAACCAAGAGGTGGAAACCTACCTCTGCATCTTTTGCAGAGACAACCCCATGTCATGGGCTAGCAAAATCTCCCTAGCCAAGTTCACCCATAATCATCGCCCCCACTCGGTTACTAACAAATCTCCCTTCTTCCTCCTCATGGGATATGAACCTAACCCCTTGCCCATGCTAGTCCTGTCCACCAGTGTCCCCGCCATCAAAGTCTGACTCCAAGAACTCTCCTCCACCCGAAACAAAGCCCTCACTTCCCACGAACTGGCTCGCCAAGTAATGGCCAACTGAAACAGACGATCCTTTACCCCTTTCAGCAAAGGAGATAAGGTATGGCTCGAGGCCCGAAACCTCCGCCGCGAACTAGCCAACCCCAAATTCTCCCCCAAACGAGAGGGACCCTTCGTTATCACTGACGTCTTATCTCCTGTCTCCTACTGCCTAGCCCTTCCCAAAATGTGGAAGCTCCACCCCACGTTCCATGCTTCCCTTTTATCTTCCTATTGCCAAAATGCCGTCTATGGCCCCCATTTCAAAAAGAACCCACCGGAACTCATCGGCGGACAAGTGGAGTACAAAATTGAAAAGATCATACGTCATCGTGGTACTTTGAATAAGCGCCACTATCTAATCTGGTGGAAAGGATACTCTGCCGATGATGACTCCTGGCTTTCTGAAAAGAATTTCAAACATGCATGGACCACCCTTCTTGCATACAAAAAGGCACACCCCCGCACCTTCTCTCTTTAGGTTACTCCTCTCTTTTTCTCTCACTTAAAAGTCCAAAAGAAAAACAAAACCATCAAATACCTACTATGTCGTCTATCACCACAGTATCGTCCCTCCGTTCCTCCCCTCCTCTTCCCTCTCCCCTAGCTGATGAACATAACGTTGTCCTTGCCAAGGACATTCCCATAGACTTCCCTACTATAGATTCTCATGCGTCCACTGTGTATGACCCATTAATGTCGTCCTCCCATGCTCCCTCCCCCGGATGGGGATCCCCTGCCGCTGGTCCCCCATGCTGGGGAGACCAATCACCCAAACTTCCCCCCGTATCCCTCACCACCATTGTTCCGACGCCCATCCTCAGTGTTGACATCCCCATCAATGCGCATTGCCTGCACAAAGATTACCCCTTCCGAGGAGACCTCCAGGAGCTCGCGTCGTCACTGACCGACTCCCACCTCCTTATCCCCATGCAGTCCTTCATCGAGGACGCTTCCCCCCTGGAGCTCATCTCCAAACTCTACCTACAGATCGCTCGCCTCGGCCTTATCCCTCCTAACCCTTCCGACACGCAACGTGCCTGTCTCCACTCCATCCTTTCATCTATCTACCGAGACGCCTGCGCCGTCATTCTCCTCCTGGCCTACCAACTCAGGGTCCTAGAGTTCTTCCAGGACCTCGATAGGTACCTAAGGGAACAAGCCAAAAACCAAACACGCCGAACCAACCCCACCCCTTCTGCATCTACCTCTCTCCTTGACCAGGCTGAAATAGACTTCTTAGATCAAGTGGAAGCTTTTTGGACAGGCAACAAAGGAGCCACCCCACTCTTGCCGTCCCATCCCAGATATCGCCAGGCATGCTTTCAATGCCATCGCCTCAGTCACTTTCAGGCCGACTGCCAAGTCTACCAATGTCCGATATGTCTCAACTTCGCCCCTGGTCACTCGCAGAAATGTTGTCTCCTCCACCGACCTCTTCCCTCTCCTCATTTCTTGTCGTCCTCGGGATCCTCCCAAGGAAATCGATCCCCAGAACAATGTCAGAACCGTAGGGCTCGCCCATCTCCTTCCCCGCGTCCCACACCACCACTGCGTCGTCACAACCGCCGACCTCATCGTCACTCCCCTATCAAATCAAACAACTATGGAGACGATGACGTCCTCGATGATGTCGCTTACGCTAACATGACGAGCTCTCCCAGAGCAGGATACATCGACCTTTGAAGAAGGTTCATCAGAGTCTCACCCCTAGCACAGGGGTAATGTTATGATCCATGGTGGATTGCCCTTTTCTTTCTTTTTCCCTTTTACTTAGTTAAGTCCTCATTCGTCTCTCGCCGTATCTCAGACTCAGGAACTCCATTTATGCCTTGAGTTCCGCTTCCCTGGTTCCTCCCATTCCGTCTTATCTCGGAACCGTTGTATTATTAGAACTGACTTGTCATGACTCATCCTTATCTACTGCGGATGACTCACTCCTTATCTCGGGCCTACTAGAAGCCCATTACCTAAGCTCTTGGCATATGTACTTATATCACGTCTCCCCATTTGTATTCTCCTTAGCTTAGTCTACTCAATTCTATGAGCTCTAAGTCATTTCTTGCTCCTCTCATTGTGGTCTGTTATCCACACACTGAGACTATGGATCACCCCTAGGTCTCCACCTTGTAACTTTGCCCCAGACTTAAGGAAACTCCTTGAAGTCCACTTGCAGGCCGTTTGGCGTTGCTTCCGTTCAAGGAATCCCCTTAAATGCGTGTCTCCGAAGACTTCTATTGGAACACCCTGCATATCCTCCCTCGTCTTTGTAAAACTCTCGAGCTCACTTTGAGTTCCCACTGGTATTCTATAGCCCAGCGTAACAACTTGTAATATTCGAGAAGACTAAGCTTAGAGAATACATGCAGTGATCAAGAGGTTTAAATACAACTGCCAAGAGCTTATGTAAGACGATGCATTAGCATCAGAGATAAGGAGTGAGTCAGCCGATAAGGGACTGAGTTACGATGAGTCATGGCTAATAATACAATGTGTTACAATTTTCTTTCCTTCTCATCGAATCCTCCTCGTAGTAGTCTTTTTCCGTTTCTTCTCTTATCGACGCGTCATGTCTTATCGTCCAAGACAGGCTTATCTCCTTATCGAAGGGCCTAGATCTAGTTACCTTCGGTCTCTCGACCTCGGACACCATCTCTCCTAATTAGGCTCTCTCATGCCTAATCGTTCCCCTCTAACTCACCTTATCTCATGGTCCGTGCGCGGTGCTAGTACTATAAATACTTCTTTTTACCATGTATTCTACATTCTTGTTCTGCGCAATCTACGCGTATCACCAAGAGTCACTCCTGGTCTCATTAGGCTAATCCCTAGTGAACTCCCTAGTTCTTCACCTCCTCTCTGAGTCCCTAAGACATCAGTCTCTTCGTGAGTATCGCCCTAGCCACTCTTGACCCTCGAGACCTTGTTGGTACGTGACGCGTAACACAATGGTTCCGAAGAAGGCCGATCATCGGCAGAAGGTGGAAGGAACCAGGGAAGCAGTACATGGGGCAGCGACAGCATACCTAGAGTCTGAGGGGAGCAAGGACGAAAGGAGATTTAGCTAAGTAAAAGAAAAGGAGAGAAAAAGAATAAAGGGGTCTACAATCATAACATACCGCCCAGACCACTGACCCTAATCGAACTCGGGGAGAATTACCTGAGCTCCCAAGTTTCAGTGGTCAGGTCCCCGGGGCATTTATACAGTCCACACTGCTGAGAGAATCATCATTCTCCATCTCCCATTTCTCCTCACCACTCATGCTGCTATTCTCTGAATGTTCCTCATCATTCCCATCATCTATGGAATCATCGACACCATCCCTCTCCTACCTTCTAGAACCTTCTGCCACTTCATACTTAGACCTACTGCTTCTGCTGGCCCTAACACCAGCTCAGTCGATAACACCATCCTCCACCACCATATCTTCCACACTCCTGTCTACACCTTTCTCCCTCTCTCTTCCTCCTCTTAGCTCTCGCTACCCTATGCCACCATCACCTCCAATGAACCAACAACCACCACAGATGCCCCTGTGTGGCACCCAGAATGCCCTGAAGTTTGATGGGAAGACACCAGCCTTATTGTCACGCTTCCTTGAAGATGTCCAACTACTCAGCACAGCTGCCAGTATCACGGAAGCTGAGATGGTTTGCACTGCCATACGGTATGCCAACCTCGAAGAGTCAGAAGGATGGGAACTTCTCTGAGAAGCGACCGTTGTCCTGGCAGTATGGGCCAACTTCGTCAATGTGGTTAAAAAGTTATACCCCGGTTGCGAAGGAGCTAACCATTATTGTCAAGCTGACATCCAATACTTGGTTCAGGAATACAGGGCTAAGCCGATGAGAACCCTAGAGGAACTTGGCAAATAGCAATGAAAGTTCCTGAAGATCACTTGGCTCCTCATCATTGCCAGAAAACTCTCCAACCTTGACTGTGATGCTCTCTTTCTGGCCAGTCTACCAGCCAATCTTGAGACTCAAGTCTGCCAACGTTTACTCATCACCATGACTGTGCATCACCCTTCAGACCCTTACCCAGTCGACATCATCATGGACGCCACGAAATTCTTACTAACCAGCTCAGCTCTTCACACTCTCCCTGCAGCACAGCCATATTACCCCACCTGGGCTACACCAGCTCCAGCACCAACTATTCCTCAAGCCGCTCCACTGGTGGCAGCACTGGTGGCAGCCCCTGTCGCTGCCCCAGCCATAAAACAAGAAAACATGGCTGTGCAGCATGTGGTTCACTGGAACTGCATGTTCTGTGATGACCCCGCTCACTTCATGGGCAACTGCCCTCATGTAGAGGCATACGTACAGTCCAGAAAGGTGACCCGAGGCACAGATGGCCGGCTCTACCTCCCTAATGGGAGACGTATTCCATGCATGCCCAGTACTCATTGCCTTTGAGACAGCTTAGACTGGATGACCACTCTGGTCACTATCTCTATCACTGCTACTGTTACTGTGGGAATCCTTTCACTCACCTGTCCTGATACTGACACCGTTTTAGACATTGAACCATCAGTTTTCATGGCCCTGGTTGAAGATCTGGACATTGAGGCTGACCCTGCCCTTGCTAACATCGATTTCCAGCCATACATAGTCAAAGCCTGGGCTAGTTTCCAAGCTGATAAGGCTAAAGACAAAGGCAAGTGAGCCTGCTTTGACAGCATTGAGGTGCCTTCTCAAAAGACCGGTCGCCCAGCTCTGTGTATGACTGCAGTTGCCAAGGAGATTGTATCTCCGGCAATCTCAGCAGCTCATACTACGCCACCTGGTGTGCCAAGGCCTGCCACCCCAGCACCACTGGCACCTCAGCCAACCCCATCCATGTCAAAAAGTAACATCCCCTTTCACCCTGATCATACTAACATCACTCCTACCACTCCAACCGGGCAATTTAGATACACCTTTCCCCTAGAAGACAAGACCGCACTGAAGCACATCTTAGACCAGGTTCTCAAGACTTCCATCTCGATTCCAGTCAAGGAACTCATGTCCATCGCCCCAGAGGTTCACAAGCAATTCCAGGAGCTTTCTACTACCAAGTGTATTCCCATGTCTACTAACATTGTACAAGTTAATGAACTTGCCAGTCATGACCCCGGTGCTGTGGAGCATGAATTTGGGGACCAAGTTCACTGGAACAATGACAGCCTCATTGTAGTGCATCACAGCATTCCACTATGGTCACTTGATGCAAAAGTACTTGGTACTGGATGCACCATCACCACGGTCTTAGACACAGGTTTGGAGATCGTTGCCATGCCTAAACGGGTATGGACAGACCTCAGTCTTCTGGTCTGGTCAGACCATGTTATGACAATGTCAAATGCTAACGCTAGCACCAAGTCAACCATCAGTGTTGTCGAGAACCTTTGCCTGGACTTCAGAGCTGGTGAGATTTGTCTCCAGGTTCAAGTAGTCTCCAGGGCTAACTTTGATCTATTACTCGGCTGACCTTTTCATTGTCTAATGAGTGCATCTACTGATGATTTCCCTGATGGCACACAGACTATCACGCTTCAAGACCCTAACTTGGGCAAAGTGTTATGCTGGGCTATGGAATACCAGCAGAGACTCAAAGTAAGCTCAAGGTAGATGAAAGATGAGGGAGGATACACAGGGTATTCCGACAGAAGTCTTCAGAGATATGTGTTCAAGGGGACTCCTTGAACGGAAGCAATGCCAAATGGCCTGTGGGTGGACTCTAGGGGGTTCCTAAGTCAGGGACTGAGGTTACAAGGGAAGGCCTAGGGAAAGTCCTGTAGCCTTAATGTGCTGATTACAGACAGTGACGAGAGGGGCGAGAAGATGGCTTAGAGCTTGTAGAATTGAGTAGACTAAGCTGAAGAGAATACAGGGTATACGGCGGGCTATAAGTACATATGCCAAGATGCTTAGGTAATGAACCCTTAGGGGGTCCAAGATAAGGAGTGAGTCATCCAGAGATAAGGATGAGTCACGATGAGTCAGTTTCTAATAATACAACAGTTCCGAGATAAGGTGGAATGGGAGGAACCGGGGAAGCAGAACTCGAGGCATAAACAGAGTTCCTGAGTCCGAGATGAGATAAGAGATGAATGAGGACTTAGCGAGAAAAAGAGAAATAAAAGGAAAAGGTGCGATCCACCATGGATCGTAACATTACCCCTGTGCTAGGGGTGAGACTCTGACGAACCTTTTCTTAAAGGTCGATATACCCGGCACCCAGGGAGCCTGTCATATTAGTGTAAGTGATGTCATCGAAGACGTCGTCATCGTGATCATTTCCATAGTCAATAGTTTCGATGGGGGAGCAGTGACGACACAGTGGAGGAGTGGGATGCGGGGGAGGAGACGGGCAAGTCCGATGGTTGCGGAGTTGTTCAGGGGATCAATTCCTGTGGGAGGACCCGGAGGATGAGGAGAAGTGAGAAGGGGGTGGAGGTCGTCAAAGAGGGCAGCATTGCTGTGAGTGTCCCGGGGTGAAATTAAGACAGAGGGGGCATTGGTAGACTTGGCAGTTGGCTTGAAAGTGGCCGAGGCGATGGCAGTGAAAACATGCTTGGCGGTAATGGGGGTGTGATGGAGTGAGAGGGGTTGTGCCATCGTTGCCAGTCCAGAAGGCCTCCACTCAGGCTAAGAAGTCTATTTTGGTGGGATCTAAGGGGGAAGCAGACGCAGAGGGAGTGGAGTTGGCTCGGCAAGCCTGATGTTCAGAATGCTCCCTTAGGTAGCAGTCAAGGTCTCTAAAGAACTCAAGGGCTCCAAGCTGGTGGGCTAGGAGGAGGGAAATGGCGTGTGCATCCCTATAGATGGACGAGAGGACAGTATGTAGACAGGCACATTGGGTGTTAGAGGGGTTCGGAGGGATGAGGC
>JBBPLO010001183.1:0-11838 GCA_038089835.1 Retiboletus flavoniger | reverse complement strand
GGGCGCATGTTCGTAACTCGTGGTAAAACTGTCGGCCACCGTGTTTTGGCTGGTATTGTCTCGTGCCAAATGAATATCAGTGTGGGTGTGCATGGCGCAAGAGCTCTAGGAGTCGGCAACGAGTGTTGCCCCTGACGAAAGTTGGTGGTACTGAGCAAGTTGTGCGCGAGCAAATATTGTAACTTCCGAAGAAGCCGAGTCACGTGGCTACAAACAAGGTGCAGCTTGAAGCTGAGCAAGTCTTAATGTAAGTAGCTTGCTTGTTAACGAAACGCCATACAATTTCTGGCGAACTGGTGATCAACTCAAGCCAGTCCACTTGTAAAATACCAGCTGTGCGATTTGAAATCCTCAGCTTGCACTACGTTAGTGCATCGTTGTTGACATCCGGGAAATGTATGGTGGGTCTCGCGCAGCACGAATTTGTGGAGCCGAACCCAGAGAAAGGGTACTGCTCGTGCCCCGAAGTCATGACCACGTCTCATATTTGAACAGAGGTACAACTGGTGAGGAGCCACATATCACGGAAGAGATTGCATCAGTCCTCATGCCCAAGAGAGGAAAGATGAAAACGGAGAATATATATTCTGCAAGCATATGTCATTTGCGGACAGTACGGACTCGAGGATCACCTTTTTCGCTCCGCTTGCGGAGCTTCTCCTGCCGTTTGCTCACCGTGCTTTTTTCGCTGGTGGATTCTTTCGCAGTATTGTCCGATGACCGACCAATCATGGGACCGACAAAGTTACTCCAGAGTTTGTATACAGCATATGACGGGATCTTGAGATCATCAGCTTTCGCCCAGGGAAAAACCGGAATCAAGCATACCAGCAGGTAAAGGTACCAAAACCATTCACCAAACGCACCGCTTCCGATCTGGCACGCCCCTGCGTGCATATACGTGAGCCAGGATAGTCAGAGGTACGTCCTGAACGCACAAGTGACATATAGAACGTCGAAACACCATTCCGTAACACCAGGTTGGTTGAGGTCTTCGCCAGAGGAAATAATTGCGCCGGTTGTCGGGTCGCGTCGTGATGTCCCGATGCTTTCCAAGTATCGGGACAAAAACAGCGCAGGGAAATATGTCACGACATGTATAGCCAGCGAACCCTTCGAAGGGGGTAGAGAACCCCGTCTGAACAACAGACGGAGCAAAATCGATAGGATGGTGGGGAGGAACATCCCATAACGGAGAATTCTGATGGCTCGTTCATTCTGCCCAGCTAGCGACAGTCGGCGGTTAATTTCCCGTAATTTGTGGGGTGCGCAACTATAAATACCTATTCGTTTTGCTGCGCCTTGAGCCATCTATGTGAAGGCGGTGGTAGGAAGATGTATGTGGTTGGTAAGTTTGTGCACTCTGAATGGCTAGGAGGTGTTTGGCAAATGGTCATAAACAACAGTAGTATCGTGTTGACATGAATCCATTTCACGCAAGCTCGCCCTCTACAACTTATCCCGGTTAGCTAGAATCAGTTATTAAAAAAATCGGGGCTTGCCATGGATATGCAGCAAGAAAATAAGGGAGTTATCGAGTTGGCCCAGGACACCCTTCAAGCCAACAATGAACACTTGCTTGCTCTCAAAACATACACGCAGAGACTCGAAGCTGAGCTGAAAACGTTCGACAAGCTACTTGTACGTCGACCCGTCCTCTTCCAAGGTCGTTTTCGACAGATGTAAACCACAGGACGCTGTCGACACCACTGACGAGTCCGATCTAGATGTGGGATGTTTCGTTACCATACCCGGTTTTGTCAGAGCAACAACGCCGATTGCAACGAAAGAGCTTCTGTCACCTGTATGTGAACACCCTCGGATTCCTTCCGCTTAATTGACCACCTTTTCAGGAATCTCCATTTCATCAAGATGCTCTGAAACACAGCCGTTATCAGAGCTTCAGCGAAGTACACCCAAGTACGTCACTGTGCTGATCCGTCGATTATATCCAACGTGTGTTCCAGTGAAGCCCAAGGAATTGGAAGCCCTCGCAGAGGCTGTACGAGCCGAGGGTTGCCGCATGCATGCGTTGGGAATTCAAAAAAGGTCAGCCCATTATCACACAGTTTGCTCATCGCTCATTCTCCGATGACAGTGGTTGCCCAGTGTTCCCGAACATGGATGTGCAAACGACTCATATCCTCGGGTTGAATGCCGAGGGCATTGACTGGAATCGCATTGCCGAAAAGGTAACTCACTATCGCTACCTCGCTATGGGCTACTCAATGCTCACAGGTGTCAGCTATCTCTTTGTCCACACGTACAGCAAGAGAATGTGAGATACGGTGGCTCGGAAAAGAACATCCAGAATTCAATCACGAACCTTGGAGTCCAGAGGAAGTGCTGAAAGTCAAGACTCTTGCCGCTGAGTTCATAGACAGTCGGCCAGATTGGGTAGTGGTAGCAAAGAGGCTAGGGGTGAGATACAACATCTCGAGGGCTCTTAGAATTCTTATGAGGTTTAGACGAGACGAACGCCACTGGATTGTATGCGGCACGCAATTTCACGAAAGTCACACCAGTGGACAACGGACGCTGACGAACGCCTTCGCAAAGCGATCCGTATGTATGGGCATGACAACTGGTATCTTGGTCGGTTTACACCACTCTTTTTCTTGTATTTTGTTGAAAGCGGTTGATTCCAGTTGCACGCTATGTTTCGGAGGATGCGACTCCTTCACAATGCAGTCACAGGTTTCGGACTCTAGACGAGTCTATCAAACACACGAACTGGTCTCCAGAAGAGGATGCCCGTCTCTCTGCTGCCGTCGCTGCCTACGGTTCGTCATGGGTGGACGTTGCCGCTAATGTACCTGGTCGACATAGTGATCAATGCCGAGACCGCTGGACTGAACAACTGAATCCAAATATCAATAAAGGTCGATGGTCGGAAGAGGAAGACAAGTTCTTGCTCGATTATGTACGTGAAGACAAAGACGCTTCCTGGAAGGAGATTTCGGAACGTCTCCGCAATGGGAGGACGCAAGCTATGGTAAGGTAGCATTTCTTTGCTATACTTTGGCCGTCGCAACATTACTTGCCCAGTGTCGTAACCGATATGCAGTTCTGCAAAAGGGTGACCCGGCGACGCCCGCGATCAATCCTGGGGTCCAAGTCGACAAGGGAGCCGTATCATCCGATCTCGTGTCAGCGAGCTCAAATACCCTCTGTTTCAAATATTCCCTCTCGGGCCCAGCCACGCCGGCTCCGCTTCATACAGAATGCCGCCAGCCAAACCAACTCGTATTCCTTGAGCCGGTGGTAAGCTCGAATCCCGAGTCACATAAATATCACAAGCCCCACTCGTCGCAGCGCACGAGGTCCAAAATGACGACGACGGGTGATATTCTATTCTCGAAAACCACAACTATGCCACCTTCGAAGAAGAGAAAAACGCAGTCGCATAGCGCAGGATCTAACAAACCCTCGACGGAGGTTCAACAGGCGTTCATAAGCCGAAATTCGCCCAGTCAAGAGTGAGATCCACGTCCTGGGTGTCGTGACGGCTTGTAGTTTAAAAGTTAGCTTATAGCTCTGATATCTGTTCTATAACATGTTTCTGAATTCAATCAAGCGTACTGCATCAGAAGCCTGTCGCTTCAGCCGGACGTTCAGGGAACAATAAGGACGACGGTTCAACGAGATGGGAGAAAAAAGTGGACAAGGTGATGGTATACATACAACTTGGAAGATGACCGTGGCAAGGACCACTACTGCACCACCTTCCATCGTTTCCGCGGGTAGACTGACGCTTCGCAATTGACTATATGTCCCAGTAGCTCGCCATCCTCTTGCCCTAAATTGTCCTCCGTAGCTGTCAATAGGTTTTTTAGAGATTCCTGAACTAATCCCGCAGTCTTTAGCTTGCGTTCGAGAGACGGAAGAGCTGCCTTCTTTGGCGGCGATGCCTATGGAATTTTCAGCGACGACTGAGAAACGACAATGCAACTCTTAACGCACCGGCGTCTTCAAGTAGGTATGTTTCGGTGGGAGAGGCGGGAAATGAGATGGGAGGGAACGCAACGTGGTTGGTATGATCGGCGGGGTACTTTCGTCGTCCGAGGCAAGCAGCTCGGGCGAGTCCCCGCGCGGCGGAGGGAGCTCCAAGGACGATTCTGCCGACACGCCTGGAAACAGGTTCAATACGTCATGGTCCAACGTGACCAGTACTGACCGGCTGATTGGGAAGCGAGGGCGACGTTGTGCAAGTCCTTTCCTTTCAACCCCCTGTCATTGCATGCCCGGAGTACGTCCGCCGCTACAGGCACCGCCCTGTTGGCCAGATTGGCATACTCGTGGGCTTGTTCGTATAGCGTTTGAACGACTGGCGACGCATAGAGGGCGCATTTAGGAGAGACGAGACGGGTCTCAGGAGGAGGGACGTACACGCGACGACCTCCAGTTCCAACCTCTGGAGCGCCTGCGACTCGACGGACTCGAACTCTCTCATCTTCAGCTGGGACACGATCAATTTCCGAATTTCCCTGGACGCGATGTCCGGAGATATGGTGGGGATGTCTGGAGCGGTGGGTGGTCCGGGCGACGGACTGGGTGCCTTGGCTGGTTGGAGGGCATAGAGCGGGTAGCCAGGTGGTGGTTGAGGAAAGTGCGGTGTAAAGTGCGGAAGCGCTACTGCGGCAGCCATCGGCTGACCCGGGGGAATAGGATAGACCGGATAGGGTGCTTGGTAAGTTCCATAGGGCGGATAGCCTGTGAACGTAGTCATCGTGTCGGGCAGTGTCTGGTGGGATGGTGGAAAAGCCCGTGCGAGTCCACGTTTAATTCGGTCGACTTTTTCTTCTTCGCCTCCTCGTAGTCTAGAGATATTTAGACAGAGTTGGACGCCATGGGGCAAGTCCTGTTTAAACCAGCATCTAAATCATTACCAACGGCCGCATTGCTCCCGGAGAAGGCTCCCCCAGCTCAGACCGCCTCATTCCGTGCCAGCAGACCGAACATCGTGGGGCCTGATACCCCAGCGGATCCATACCCGATTCGACTCGAGGGAACCGTACAACATGGCTTTGGAAGAGGAAGCAAGGACCTCGGGTGTCCAACCGGTGCGTGTTCTTGTCCGGAGCTGCTGTAATCTCATTCCTTACGTCCCATTTCGGACCCAAGCCAACCTGCCCGATGAATCCATCACACACATGGCCAGCATCGCCAAACCTGGGGTATACTATGGATATGCCTGTGTATACCCCATGAAGGATCAAGCGTCAGAGTTGCCCACCGATGATCTCGTTGTGTTGCCCATGGTAATGAGCCTGGGGTGGAATCCATTTTACAAGAACCAACGGATGACGGCGGTATGAATCGTCTGGCTTTCGTGCAAAGTCCACCGCTCAGACATGTCTGTCCAGGAAATTCACATTATGCACCAGTTCAAATCCGACTTTTACGGTTGCGAGCTGAAGGCGCTCGTACTGGGATACATCCGCCCCGAACTCGATTATGTTTCTCGAGGCAAGTACATCATTCCTACAGAGCGGCGTCTAGATATTAACTCGAGGGAACTGTTAGAGGCGCTCATAGACGACATAGAGACTGACAAGAGAGTGTCCCTCAATTCGTTAACACGGCCAGGCTATGAAAAATACGCATCTGATCCGTTTTTCAGCACCTGAGGTATCGAGGAGACAGTAGTATTATCGTAGTTGTATACCATCCACGAGACAATTTGCGCGAGTCGTGGAGTCCAATCTATCATGATGCTAGCAAAGAAAACGGCAAGGACGCACGCGCCCCCCTAGACGCGTCTCTTCTTCTTCGACCTCGTCCCACCCATCTTTATCCGCGTCCTGTCCTCGACCTCGACGACCAGCGGTCGTATCCTATCTCCCTCGCTCGTCAAGAACACGCCCTCGACCGCATACCTCCCCTTTCCGAACCCCGCAAAGTGCAACGCAAGCGCGATGCGGCCCTTGTCCTGGATGACTTGTTCCAACCGCCGAAACGCGCGCACCGCACACTGATACCCTGCCTCGTGCAACTTGCGGTTCGCACCCTTGAACCCACAACTACCGCCGCTCCACCAGCCTTGGGACAAGAGTTTTCCGTCGGGTCCACAGAGGTAGACTTTGGTGTTGTTCCTGCTAAAGACGCCGTGAAAGTGGTATTTTGGAAGGGGCGCGACGGACTTGGAGATGCGCGCGGACGTTCTGGATCGCGTCAGGGGATTTGGAACGGCGTCGTAAGGAATGGGTCCCGTCGGGGGGAATTCGAGGTGTGGTGGCGTCGGGCGAGCGGGGGTGGTGTCTGAGAGCAACGACAAGGCTCTGAAGGGAGCTGCGTTTGGGCGTGGTGGGCTATGCAGGGCCAGTCGAGCCGAACGCAGTGGAGCGGCCCATCGCAAGACCATTATTCTGTACTGATCAAAGAGCTGCCGTGAGAATGTCAACTTGAATGCTCCACTTCGGACTTGACCGGAAACTTCTTCTAACCCATCCTTTGGAAACTCACCGAAAACACAATGCCAGTATGTACCGGCCCTTGCACCGTAAGAACGTTACTAAAAAGTACTCACACAAGCTTTCCAATGCATTCTACAACACGATTGTGAAGCGCAACAGTACGTGGTGCAAAGTGCTTTTACAATACTCAATCTTAGTTCAAATTTCGTGCAGGCGTCTTCGTCTCCACCATCTTTGCCGGAGCGTTCGCGTTCGGCGTCGGTTTTGATGCCACTGTTCAGTCATTCTGGGACAACTGGAACAAGGGCGTGAGTTATTACACCGCTACTTTTTGTACCCGCTGACAAGCTTTTACCAGCGGCAATGGAAGGACATTCGTGCCAACTACATCCAAAGCGACGACTCGTGATGGGCCTCCGTTGTCGTAGACGAATAGTTGTGCCAGTGTGATATTCCGTCAATAGACACTTCCATTGTCTAGCTGCACCCATCCAGCTCAGCGAATAGATTATACGATCCGTAGTGGAAGCATGGTAATTGCATTAAACAACCAGTATTCTGCGAAACTATGCAAGGGCGTGAAAGAAATTTATCTAAAGGCTTAGGTAAAGAAATGATGGAATGACTCGGAAACGCCTTTGATACAACGGAGGATACGATACAAAGCTGGACGCACGATGCGGGTAAAAGTCTAGATAAAGTCAACAGAATGCGCATAAGAGGGGATCGAGCGTGCAGGGGAAAGAGTAATAGGGAACAGTAACAAGTAGTACTACCGGGGGGTACTGTACAGGGCGGCCGAAACTCATGTGGACAACATTCCAGGGTCCTCACCAGGTTCCAGTGGACCGAAAATTTCGTCAAAAATCTCCTTGCCATCCAAAGCTAACGGAGGGAGTTGCGAAGTGTCGACTGAGGGGTCGTCTCGGGAGACTTTGATCCTCCGCATTCGCTCGTCGTTCCAGATCTTCTCCAACGTCTCCGTCAGATTCTTCAATCCGAATAAAAACCCACGGTCAGGTTCTTTTGTGTAGTGCGGCGGAAAGCGGGCATAAATGATACCACTGTCCGCGTCGACCTCTGCTTGGTACCCTTTGGAACCTGACACCTGTTGGACTACTGTCCGGTCCGAAGGAGGAGGATATGGAGCCCAGTCCTGTCCGGTGGTGGTGTGCGCAAAGTCAACGATGCGAACGTTGACCTCTCCACGTTTCCGTTTTCCTCCGGACCGTTTACCTACAGGTCCAAAAAGTACGTCTTCACTGTGTGTCCGTCGCAGCGACGAACGGGCTGCGACCTGACTCCTGGATCGCGTTTGCGACCGTTCTAACGATTCCCCACGCTTGCTCCGCGATGACGGGTGCTCCAGAGCGGACACTCGGAATGCCTCCTGGGCATCGCGATCTCCATCGTATATAAGGAGGAGACTGCAGCCGTAAAACCTGAAGCCTTTCAGCGGACTAATGATCCGTGCGAGTGCGTACAGCTTATGAAGTAAGACTGGAATGTGCCAAATAAGGAGACGCTCCCCATCGTGTAGGAAATATGCAAGCAGTGATGGAAACTCCTCCGCACGAATGTCACGGCCCCTATATTTGTTTTGGGTAACGTAAGATTGTGTGGCGTGGTTCCATACCTGTGTGTGAGTAGTCAGCACTTGGCGGCTACGGTAGTCCTGGACATAAACGCACCTGCATGCCGCAAACACGGACACCGAGGGGACGACTCGTTGTTCGGTCACATTTCTTGCGCTGACTTTTCCTTTTCGACGTGACAGCATCCATGCCATACTGCCTAGTACCCATCTTCAAGTCCAACACACAGGAGCGTTTCAAACGGCCCGTTAGATCCTCCATGAGAATAAAGTGATGTTGACGTGGTACAGAATTGGGGCTTCTGCTTGAAGAAGCTGGCTGGTTCGAAGGTGGTGCAGAAGACAGATAGACAGGAGAATCTACAGATCGTGAACGGGATCGTCGCCCAGTAATCAAAGGTCGGATCCCATGCTTGCTGTCCAATGCTAAATCTGACCGTTCCCGGCCGACAAAGTCATCCAGTTTATCATAGTCTATGTCAAAAGAGCTGTTCTGCCCATCGTGACCCATCTCGCCGTCGCTTCGCACCCTTCGGAGGGCCGAGGCGCAACCATTATTATCCTGTTCTTTGGGCCGTTCAATTGGGCCTCCGCACTGCTTCCGGGACGTCGAACGCGGTCGCGGAGGCGCCGGCAGTGCGCGTCCTTGCCGAGTGGATCCCTCCCTTTCGTCCTCGGTATGTGAGCCATTCAGCCAACGGGGTTTGTAACGACGACGAAAACGACGCAGGATAGTGCTAAAGATTTGATCCTTTAGCTTGGTGTTCACGGTCGTGAAACCGGTGCCCCCAAACCAGCTAGGTTGGGACGGTTGGGAACCAATGGCTAGCTCGGAGTGGAACAAGCGGAGATCGGGCCGGCTAGCCTGAGGGTTCCCCCAGGCAGACCTAGGGTCCGCAAAAGAAGCAGTAGCATGTGCCATACTTTCCGTGCCGCACGGATCATTATCATCAAAGGGCATCGTAGCTTGCTGACTGAGGGGAAGCCGCTTGGAGTTCGACTGACTCAGCTGCACTGTGTCCTGGTTCTGTATCAGCGCTGGGCTAGACGCCGTTGCACCAGAAAGTTGCGTCGAGTGCAAACGTCTCCGCGATTCCATGTGAGAACATGCATGATCACGAGGATGGCCCGGGTGTAGCAACCACTTGGGGATGATATGACGGTTACGATCCAACGCGACCTCAGGCAACTCCGCTTCTTCGATTCCCATATCAAATCCATCAGTCTCCTGGGTTAAACCACTGAGGTTGATGTGTTCCGAAGGTGCGTCGATGAGTGTGTAATTAGGCTCGCTGATGGCTCTCTGCACCACAGAACCAGAGAAATGAGATACACCAACGGGATACGAAGCGGATGGTTCTGGAGGTGTCGGAGAGCCCTTGAGGACACGACGGTACGTCACTAGCATGACTCCCAGATATCGCGGGATAAAGCCGAGGAGTGGTGGGGCTTCTTGCTCAACCGCCTCATAGAATTGGTTCTCTCGCGAAACGAGAGGCTGGGGTAGTTGATGTTAGCTAAACGTCACCGCACGTGCACATATACTGACCTTGCACACAGCTCTTTTAGTAAATTTGTAGATCGCATTGTGACCGCCAACCTGGTTGCGGAAAGGGCGCAGGGGAATGTGGGGAAGACTTTCCTCCGAGTCACCATATACCATATTCAAAGAGTCCGCGTTCCAGATATTGGAGTCTGGAGGCTCAGCATCAACATCCGATTTTGGGGTCAGAGATTTCCCGATCTTCTCTTCATCGTCAACCGGACCAATTGATGCAGCTGCCGCCTGGCAAAGCGAAAATGGGTGTTCCGAAGTTCCGGATGTGGTAGAGATATCCGACGTCATTGATGACGTTTCCCAAGCAGATTCGTCGTCGGTGGACCACGGCGAAAGTGAGCGACTGGGTGATGGGAGCACAGGGGGAAGTGAGGTGATCGTAGATGCAAGCGGAGACATATGGATAGGAGTGGGTGACCGCGAGTGGGGCCGATTAAGATTGGGAAGGTATGTGCCCCTCGATTCTGGCAAATGAGATTCGTTTGTCACGGTGGCATCATCTATGGCAGGATTGTATAGTGCCAAGGGAGGTATCCGATCAGTCGGTGAGCGGGAAGGGGAGGGAGAAGGGGGATAGGCTCGAGAGCGGGGTCGGATGCATGGAGACTGGGGGACGGTTATAAGGGAGGGCTCGGGAGAGCCATCCTGGCGGTCGATGACGGATACATCGGATGCTCGCCGTCTGCGCCTGCCACGGTTTGTTGGGTCTTGGCGAGCAGCTTCTTTGCGCCAATAAGATAGATCGGAGAAGGTTGGATCATGTGTGAGAGGACGCGGGGAGAGAGAGTCAGGGTCCCTTCTGGTCTGTGAGTCGATGCGTTCACGGGTTCTAACATTATCCAAACCGGTTGAGCTTCGATCTCTTCGAAGGGCAGCTGTTTCCGGATCAGGCCAGTCTGCTCGCTTGACAAATTCATATTTGGCTTCTGCAACGCCGTCATTTGGGTGGGAGGTTGTAAAACGACGGTTGGCGAGTGTCGTTTCCGACTTTGGGACGTATCGAGGTCTTTCCTCGGACTCTTTGAAGAGCTGGAGGGATTCTGCTACCTTTCGGCCGATACCAGGGGTTTGGAGTGGGGGGGATAGACAGAGTTCGGACGATGAGGAAGAGGAGGACGATATCGAAAAGCGGCGGGGAGTGTGCGGGTGTTTTGGGGCAGCAACCGGAGTACGATTTGCGGTGGGGTCGCGGGGCGGGGAAGGGAGGGCAAGGGTACGAGTGGAGTGTATGCGTCTACGGGGGGTGTCGGGTGCAAGAGGAAGAGGGGCTTGTTGGCGGGGAGAGGAAGAGGCGGTGTCGTCGGGGTCGGGTGGCGGGGAGGGGGGGAAGTAGGAGTACCTGGGCGGTGTCGGGTCGGGAACGGGACGGATGGGGAACATGGTCAAAGGATGTCGTCGCTGTCCGTGACAATAAATTTCAGTTTTCAGCCAAAATGTTATGACGATATGGAGAGACACGTGCTCCGAAATCTGATAGTCTCTGATGACTCAGCACTACCGCTCGACATTGGTGTCTGCTCCTCGTCCGACGTCGCGGTCAGTAAGGACGACGACTCCCGCACAAGCTCGGCACAGACTCACCTCGATAGCAGCCAGGAAGCAACATCATCCTCTTTTACGTCCACACTTTTTCTACTACCCCCACGATGCCACGCGGTGCCACGGGTCCTCGCGCACGTTTGTCCTCGCTACCACTCAGAGTAACACAACCCGCCGCTCTTCCCTCTCTTGCGTCTTTCCACATCTGTTGCCTTGCGTTCGTCATCACTTTTCTCGACACCTAATCACCACTCGCAACACGCACGCCATACTTCTCGTAAACCATCCATTTCTGTTTCACCGCCATCCGTACCATTTTGGCAACGTGCTTTCACTTCCCATCTTGACAACCTCTCATTTCGAGTTCTCCCGTTCCGTTCACCATTTCTACTACCTCCACAAGCTCCGGATCTTTCAAATTGACGGCGCTTGATGTCGCCTCGGCCTGACACTCGGGAAAACTCTAATTCTTTCTCACGTCCCAGATCAGCTGCCCATGGCCCTGCAATCTCAATCCCGGGCCTACACGACACTCGCCGCGAGTTTTACATCATCCTTCAACACGACGGCTTGATCCGTGCGTCCGCTATGCATTCATTCAGTTCAGACTGTCCTCATGGCCTTCCTCGTGACTTATTTGTCATCCGAGTCATAGGATTTGTAATAATAACACATTAACAGCTGACTCATGCGTACAGATTATTTCAAACTCCGATATCAACACATATAAG
>JBBPLO010001182.1:0-11840 GCA_038089835.1 Retiboletus flavoniger | reverse complement strand
TGTTGTGGAACAGTAGCAGGCATACAGCAACATCCCCATGGCCAGGGATCTCTCATCATGGGTCAGTCTCCACATCTGGTAGTTGCCCTTCAACCATTCAGTCCTGGTGTAGATGAGTTGGACAATGAGCACATGCAAGTGGATCCCATAACGTGTGGGTCATTATCTCTTACAGGGCAACACACATCCATTCCTTCCTCATGGCCCTTGCCAATACTGTTCTGGACGCATCACACAATCTGCTCACTGGCCCTGATACAGGCACATGCAGCTGTTGTCTCTGTACTAGTAGCATCTTAGCTTTCTGAATCATATACAACCTCTAGGCTAACGTATAAATTTGAACATTTTCAAGAATGTTCTAACTTCTGAGTGTGGCAATCTGCTGTGAATTCTTCATGTAGACATTTGAAATTTGAACCATGTGACACTATGCCACAGCCTGTGTGAGGTTCAAACTTCAAACTTTGAAGTGAATGCTCCTCTGCAAATGCCTCCAACAACCCGGTACCCCTCTGTAACAAAAATTGACCATGTAGATGTTACATCAGGCTAGGACTGATGGGGTCTCGAGTGAGTAACTGCCTTGATGAAGGATGAGCGAGGTGGACTTAGGAGTACGCCAACAAAGGACTTTGGGTATGACTAGGCAAAGGCTTTTCTTATGCCTGGAGATGAAGGGTTTCAAGGGAAGGCTCAAGGGGAGACCCTTAGCCTTAGTGTGTTGATACTGACAACGACAAGAGAGGCGAGGAGGAGGCAAAGTAACTTGTAGAATTCAAGAAGACTAAGCATAAGGATTACAAGTGATATTGCGAGGGTTTAAATACTACTGCCAAGAGGGTTATGTAAGGGGACATGTCAGCATCAAAGATAAAGAGTGAGTCAGCCGATAAGGGTCTGAGTCATGATGAGTCATAGCTATTAATACAATAGTTCTGAAGAATGCCGGTAGTCAGTGAAAGGTGGAAGGAACCATGGAAGCAGTACATGAGGCAGTAACAGCATACCTAGAGTCCAAGGGGATGGAGGACGAAAGGGGATTTAGCTAAGTAAAAGAAAAGAAAGGAAAAAGAATAGAGTGCATCTATGATTGTAACATTACCCCCATACTATGCGGGAAGTCCCTGATGACCCTTAATCCTAAAGGTTGATATATCCCATCCCAGGGGATCCAGTCATGTTAGTGATAGCTTGCTTATTGAAGACGTCATCAATGTCATCATTACTGTAGTCCACAGCCTCAATGGGGGAGTGATTATGGCATGGGGGGCAGTTGGTGTGACACTGGGGAGGCGGAACAGGGTGTGGAGGCATTGGTTGTGTGTGGTGGTTCCTATGATGGACAGGGAAGTGAAATCCTCAGGAGGATCTGGAGGAGGATGAGAAGACTGGGGGAGTAGGAGGTCTTTGAAGGGGACAGGTAGATTGGGTATGACCAGGTGCAAAGTGGAGACAGAGTGGGCACTGGTAGACTTGGCAGTTGACTCGAAAGTGGCTAAGTCAATGACAGTGGTAGCATGCTTCCCGATAGTGGGGGTGTGAGGGAAGAAGCTGGGTATGTCCTTCATTGCCAGTCCAGGCAGCTTCAACTTGGGCTAAGAAGTCTATTTTGGCCAGGTCAAGGGGGGAGGCAGAGGCAGATGGGGTAGAGGGAATGGTTTGGTTTCGGGTGACTCGTTGCGCCTCGAACTCTCTCTGGTAATAATTAAGATCTTGGAAGAATTCCAGAGCTCCCAGCTGGTACCCCAGGTAGAGGATGGTGGCCCTGGCCTCTCAGTGTATGGTGGAGATGACAGATCCTAGGTAGACATGATCAGTGTCCAAAGGCTTTGGTGGGATGAGGCCCAAGTGGGCAATCTGGAGATAGAGCTTGAATATAAGCTCGATCAGGGATGTGTCTTTGACGAAGGACTGGAGGGGGATCATGATCTGGGAGTCTGTGAGGACAGAGGCAAGCTCTTGCATGTCATCCTGAGAGGGATAGTCTTCACACATGCAACACACATAGAGGGGAACATTGATGCTGAGGATGGGAGTGGGGACAATGGTAGCCAGAGAGACAGGGGAAAATTCTGGGGATGGAGTGTGATTGCCCCAGCAAGGAGCAGAAGGAGATGCAGGGTTCCCCCATCCAGGGGAAGGAGTGCAGAAGGACAAGGAAAGGGGGTTGTAGACTGTAGATGCATGCAAAGCTATAGTAGGGAAATCTACAGGTAGATCCTCAGCAGACACAACGTGGTTAGCGAGGGGGGAGGAGATAGGAGGAGACGAACATAGCAAGGATATGGTAGAGATAGAGAGAGAAACAGGAGACATGGCATTGTTGTTTTTGTGAGACATGATGGTTTTTGTTTCTGGAAGAGTTTTGTAGTACTACAAAGTGGGAAAAAAGGGAGGTCTAAGTAGAGAAGGCATGGGGGTTTGCCTTCTTATAAGCAGACAGGATGATCCGTGTGTACTTGAGTTCCTTTTTGGGAAGCCAGGAGTCATCATTGGTGGAATATCCTTTCCACCTGACCAGATAGTGGCACTTATCTGAAGCACCTTTGTGATGTATGATTCTTTCAACTTTGTACTCTGCTTGTTCACCAATGAGATCCAGCAGGTTCTTTTTGAAATGGGGCCCATAGATGGCATTTTGCTGATAGGGTGATAAGAGAAAAGCATGGAAGACCAGGTGGATCTTCCACATCTTCGGCAGCATTAGCTGATAAGTAACTGTGGAGAGGACATCAGCAATAACAAATGGTCCTTCTCTTTTTGGGGAGAATTTTGGGTTAGCGAGTTCTTGGTGGAGGTTACGAGCTTCAAGCCAAACCTGGTTGCCCTTCTTGAATGGTTTGAAGGGGTGATGAGATCTCGCAGCCATAGTTTGGCAGGCAAGCTCATGGGAAGCTAGTGCTTCGTTGCAAGCAGAAGAGAGTTCTTGGAGCTGTTGTTTGATGGTGGGTACTAAAGATGAAGGGACTATGGTGGGTAAAGGGTTAGGTTCGTAACCCATAAGAAGGAAGAATAGGGATTGGTTAGTGACAGAGTTGGGTCAGTGGTTGTGGGTGAATTCCACATATGGGATGCAATCTGCCCCTAAGGCAGGGGAATCTCCACAGAAGATGCAGAGATAGGTTTTGATTTCTTGGTTGACTTGTTTGGTCTCACCATCTGTTTGGGGATGGAAGGTGGTGAAGAGCGCAAGTTTGTAATTGAGGATTCAGCCAAGTTCCTTGGAGAAGGCCAAGGTGAATTGGGGGCCTCAGTCAGAGATGACTTTGTCGGGGAGGCTGAATCGGGAGTATACCTTGTGGGCAAAAAGTGTGGCCATTCCAGCTGCAGTGATGGTTTTCTTAGTGGGGCAGAGAATTACCCCCTTCATAAGGCCATGGTTGACCACGACCAGGAGACTATCAAAACCCCTGGAGGGGGGGAGATCTGTAATGAGATTGCAGAAGATCTGTTGGAAGGGGTGGGAGTATGAGGACTTGATGGGCATGAGGGGTGGCATGGTGGGGTGTGTGTTGGCTTTGTTCTGCTGGCAGGTGGTGCAGCTGTCAACATAGTTTTTGATGTAGGTGGCCATGGCAGGCCACCAATATTGGGCAGAGACAAGTTGTTGGGTCTTGAGATAGCCAGGGTGACCAGCAGACGGGTGATTGTGGTGTTTGGCCAGGATGGCTTGGCAGGCTTCTGGTGGGGCATAGACATGGCCATTGTACATAAGCATGTCATCAATAGTCTGCCACAGTGAGAGATGGGAGCAGAAGAAGGTAGGGAGTTTGTTAGAAATGGATTGGAGAGCGGTGAGGGTGGTGGTGTCAGTTTTACAGCTGTTATGCTTAGCGTACAAGAGGGGACTAGGGCTCAAGGGAGTCTTGACTACCAGGCAATACTCACAAGGAGACTGACATCTGATAGAAGATCGAAAGGTTTCAGATGACCCTTAGATTCACTAAGGCTGAGGATAAGTTCTTAGAATCACTAAGAACTTGGCAGGGGACTTTGGAGGACTCAAGATAGTATGCTATTATTGCACAGATCAAGAATGAGAATTACAAGTGCAGGCGACTATCTATTTATAGAGGAAAGGGTGGCACACAGACCCTGAAATCAAGAGGAACACTATGGAAGGAAGGATGATGACTAAGTGTAAGGAGAACTTAGCTAGGAGGAGAGTCCAAAGATGTAGACATGATGTTACGGTCGTATCTAGAGGGGAGCTCGAGGTACACCGCATGCTGGAAAGCTGGAACCTATAACATGCTAGGGGAACATGACAGAACTGTCCTAGCAGGATCCTACAGTCAAGAGGGCGATCAAGACTTTCAGATATAGGCTCAGAGGAGAGGCCAAGCCTCAAGGTGGCCCCAAAGGGCAAGGAGAGGGGGAACAAGGTGGATTCCAGACAAGAGTCCAGAGGAGGCTCCAGAGATGACTCCAGAGGTGGTTCCAGGGGGAACTCCAGAAAGCTAAGACTAAGATACATGGGTATGTATGTATGACTTATATAGCTTCGAGGGGCAATGCACGGACCAGGGAATCTGGGTGAGTCATGGCTACTACAATAAGGAGTCCATGAGGAGCGATGGGGTATATCTATAGAAGAGATATGATATGTCAATAAGCAGGCATACCATAAGGAGCATGTGATGGCCGCATAGGCCAAGGGAACATGAGGGGGATGTGTAAGTAGATGCATGGGCTAAGACAGGGGCACACAGTAGTGCCAAGATAGAGGATAAGGGGACGTGTGGGAGGGATGCGTAAGCTAGGAGATAAGGTAGTCCACAGGGAGTACTGGGACGAGACAATGGGGAGGACCGGGACATGCTAAGACACCAGTCTACTCAAGATGCGGGTTAGGCATAAGAGTCACATGGATAGGATCACGAGGGTCATGAGGAATACGCGGTCACGTGAAGATCACGTGGAGGTTCCTAGAGAGAAGGCTAGAGGGGACTTGGAGATAGCTGAGGACTAGGGGTAGGATGAGGGGATCTCCGGGATATGGGAGACGCGGGGACAAGGGACAAGGACATGTGACGAAGAAAAAGGCTAGGGGGTCAGAGCATTTGTAACACATGATGTAAGCATTGTTTAAAGGGAGGCGACAGAAAAAGAGAGAGAAGAGTCTGCACAAGAACATATATGTGGTCCAAACACGAGGGATATGCCATCCACAATAAGAGAGGATGGACGCATATTGGATGAGCAACATGATGTGATGGAAAGGAAGTAAAATTGTAACAACAGCCTTCTTTGACCTGTTTGGTGAGATGGGTATCTATAGATGAGATGAAGAGGTCGGTGGGAAGAAGGGTAGTATCGGAGTTATCTGATTCTTTAGAGTCATGGTCAGCACGATGAGAGAGAGCATCAGGACTGGAAAGTTGAGCTGCAGGGGTGTATGAGAACTTCAGGTCGAAGTCAGTGAGGTCAAGGAGCCAGTGGGCCTGGTGGCAGTTTAGGTCCTGGGGTTTGCAGAAGTAGGTAAGGTTCTTGTGATCTGTGAAGACCTGTACCAGAAAAGAGGATCCATGGAAGTAGTGTTTCCATGCCTGGAGGGTGCAGATAACTGTGAAGAGTTCACAGTCATGGATGTCATAGTTCCGTTCCATGGAGAGGAATGACTGGGAGATGAATGAACAGGGTTTCCATTCCCCATTCTCATCAAGCTGTTGGAGGATTCCACTGGTAGTGAATTTAGAGGCGTCGGTGGTGATGGCAAATTGGGCAGCGGTATCAGGAAGGCATAGGATAGGACGTGTGAGGAAGCACTCCTTGAGTGTGTTGAATGTCATTTGACACTTGGGAGACCATTGCCAGGATTGATTCTTTTTTGTGAGGTCGATAAGTGGTCAGGTAATGGTGGAGTAGTTGGCAATAAAACACTGGTAGAAGTTAGCAAAGCCAAGAAAGGATCAGACTTGCTTCACAGAGGTGGGGGAAGGCCATTTGGAGATTCCTTCGAGTTTGACAGGGTCCATGGCGACGTGGCCCAGTCAGACAATCATCCTGAGGTATTCAATCTTGTCGGTGGTGAACTTGTATTTCTCTAGTTTGAGGTGAAGGTCGAGTTTAGCCATCCTTTGGAGGACGCATTTGATATGTTTGATATGGGTAGCGTCATCTGGGGAGAAGATGAGGAGGTCGTCCATGTAAACGACTAACTGTTACAGTTTTTCCCTGAAGATAGGCTTCTCCCCTATCTCTTTCTTATCATCATCTCTAGCTCACGGCCTGGTCTATCCCATGCCCGCTCTGTCTCTCCATCATCATCTCCTCCATGGCCCAGTCTACCCTGTGCCCACTCTGTTTCTCCATTATCGTCTCTAGCTCATGGCCCGATCTACCCCACCCCCGCTCTGTTTCTCCATTATCATCTCTAGTCCATGGCCCAGTCTACCCTGCACCTGCTCCATTTCACCCTTATCATCTCTAGTCCACAGCCTGGTCCACCCCATGCCTGCTCTATCTCTCATCCTTGATCTTCCTTAGCATACCCTTAGTCATCCCTCTTGCATCTTCTATATCCACAGCCTCCCCTACATCTGGACCCTGCTCTATCTTTAGCTTATCTTGTCATATGCTCCTCACCGCCCTAGCTCCACTGTCACATATATCCTTGCTTATCTATCACTGACATGTAGATCCTAGTCATTCCCTAGCTTCCTTCGCCTTCCCTGACCTTCCATGGTCCGTGCTCACTTTCCTTAGTATATAAACCACTAGCACATACCTTTGTACCCCATTCTTGACCTACATGTTTAGTGCGTATAATGCTAGTCACTTCTCCCTGATCATTGCCACCTCAATTCCTACTTGACTCTCTTGATAGGACCTTGATTCTCTTTCAAGACTCCTTGATGGATGTGCTATGCCTCTTGGACCTGTAGAAGATCCTACCAAGCCAGCTCCTCCGCTAGCTTATGTCACACGTAACACTAACCATCCTTTGGCGATCAGATCGCAGAAGGAGTCATTCATGAAACATTGGAATGTGGCAGGGGAGTTAGTAAGTCCAAAGAACATTATATTTGGTTGAAATAGTCCCCAGTGGGTAACAAAGGCGGCTTTCCACCGATCTTCTGGTTTAATTTGGACATTGTTATACTCCCATCGGATGTCGAATTTGGTGAACTTCTTGGCATCTTGGAGTTTGTCGATAAGTTCTGAGATCAGGGGTAGTGGGTAGGCATCTCATACAGTTGCCTCATTGAGCTTTCTGTAGTCCTAACAAGGACATAGTCCTCTGTCCTTTTTGTGAACGAAGAAGAAGGGGGACGCCTGTGGGAAGTTAGACAGGGAGATTTTCCTGGCGGTGAGGTTTTCGTCGATGAATTGGTCTGCTGCTTCCTTCTCTGTGGAGGACAGTGGGTAGATCTTACCAATAGAGGGTACGAAATTGGATTTGAGTTTGATTTCATGATTGTAAGGTCATGTAGGTGGGAGATGGTTGGTGGCGTCCTTCAAGAAGATGGAAGCAAATTGTTGGTACTCTTCTGGAAGAGTAACTTTTGGAGCACTAAGGGCTTCGGCTTTAGTGAGTTCTGTTGCTTGGGTGATCTTGGCGACTTGGGAGTTCCATAGGAAGTGGGAGCCGCATTGGATGATGTGGAACATGGATCGGTTGCAGATGGCCATGTTCATGAAGATGTCTTTGGTGGTCCAGTCATTGTAATCCTGAAGATGGTCTTGGAATACAACTCACACTGGGATGGAGTCAGGTTCATGGATGGGAAAGGTATAGATCTTATCATGTCATGTCTGGTCCTTCTTGTATTCTTGGTGGAGGAGTTTGGGCTGGTTGATAGATTCGTCCAAGGTGATGGTTTGGGTTGTCCAATTGATGTTTGGGTTAGTGGTGCAGAGCCAGGGGAGTCCAAGGATGATGTTATCCTGGCCTAGATGCATGACATGGAGGAGGACCTTTTGAGCTAGTCCTTCTATTGCAAGGAAGAGGGAGCACATGTGTGTGATCTTTCCTTTTTGGTTGAGAGATCCATTAGCGTTTCGGGCAAGGATCGGGGTCGAGAGTTTGGTAAGGGGGAGTTTGTGTTTTGTTGCGAACTCCTGGTTGATGCAGGAGATGTTTGCTTTGCTGTCTACTAGAGCGCAGGTGTCGATGGTTTTCATTGTGTATGTGGGGCAGATGACTTGGACAGGGATATGCATTGATTTAGTCATTGCTTTTACAAGTACAGAGACTACAGTGGAAGGGGCTAATGTTATGTCAGGCTAGAACCAACAGGATCTCGAGTGAGTAACTGCCTCGATGAAGGATGAATGAGGTGGACTTAGGGAGTATGCTGACAGAGGACTTCGGGTACAATGAGATATAGGTCCAATGCCTAATACTGGAGACGAAGGGGTTACTCTCAGGGGAAGCCTGTAGAGTCGAAGTAAGAGTCCAAGGGGATTCCTTGACTCGGGAGCAAGAGAAGGCTAGGGACAACCCTGAGCCTTAGTGTGTTGATACTGATGACAATGAGAGGAGCGAGGAGGAGGCCAAGTAACTTGTAGTATTCAAGAAGACTAAGCTTGGGAAATACAGGTAGAGATGCGAGGGTTTAAATAGTACTACCAAAGGCTTATGTAAAGGGAATGTGTCAGCATTTGAGATAAGGAGTGAGTCATCTGATAAGGGAATGAGTCATGACGAGTCATAACTATTAATACAACGGTTCTGAGGAATGCTGATAGTCGGCGAAAGGTGGATGGAACTGGGGGAGCAGTACATGAGGTAGTAATGGCATACCTGATGTCTGAAGGCAGTGGGGATGGAAGAGGACATAGCTAAGTAAAAGATAGGAAGAGAGAGAAAAAGAGGGACATGTGTCCACAGTTGTAACATTACCCCTGTACTAGGTGGGGAGTCCCTGACGACCCAAACTCTAAAGGTCAATATGGCCAGCCCTGGGGGATCCAGTCATGTTAGCATAAGCCTCATCATCGAAGACGTCATTGACATCATTGTCACCATAGTTGGTTGCCTTGACTGGGGATTGATTTCACCATGGGTGACGGTTCGCATAACGCCTGGGAGGAGGAACAGGTCACAGAGGCGTTGGTTGCACACGACAGTTTTGCTGTTGGACGGGGAATCGGGAGTTACGCAAAGACCTGGAAGACAAGGAGAAGATAGGGGGTGCAGGGGGTCGCCGGAGGGGGCATTGGGATTGGGGGTGGCCTGGCGTGAAGTTGAGACAGAGTGGGCATTGGTAGACCTGGCATTCGGTCTGAGAGTGACCAGGTTGATGGCAATGATAGCATACTTCCCAGTAGCAGGGGTGCAAAGGGTCGAGAGGGGTGTGACCTTCGTTGCCAGTCCACATAGCTTCCACTTGGGCTAAGAAGTCTAGTTCGGCCGAGTTGAGAGGGGAGGCAAGGGAGGAAGGGGTGTTTGGGACCATCTGGTCTCTAGCAGTCCATCTGGCGGTGAATTCTCTCTGGTATCTGTCGAGGTCCTGGAGGAACTCCAGCACGCTGAGTTGGTATCCAAGGTGAAGTATGGTGGCTTGAGCCTCTCTATGGATGGTGGAGACTACCGACCTGAGGTAGGCGAGGTTGGCATCGGAGGGTCAGGGAGAGATGAGGCCAAGGCAGGTAATCTGTAGGTAGAGCTTGGATATAAGCTCGATGGGGGAAGTGTTCTTGATGAAGGACTGGAGAGGAACCATGATACGCGAGTCAGTGAGGGCAGAGGAGAGTTCCTGCATGTCGTCCCAAGAGAGGTAATCTTCACACAAGCAGTGCGCGTAGAGGGGGACATTCATGCTGAGGATAGGGGCAGGGACGATGGTGGCAAGAGAGACGGGAGGGAACTCGGGAGATGGGGTTCAGTTGCCCCAGCGAGGGGCAGATGGAGAGTTGGGGTTTCCCCATCCTGGGGAGGGAGCGCGAGACTCAGAGGTGAGAGGGTCATAGACTGTGGATGAGTGGAAAGCTATAGTAGGGAAGTCTATAGGTAAATCCTCGACGGACATGACATTGTCAGTGAGGGGAGAAGAGATAGGAGGAGAGGAACATAGCGATGACACGGTAGAGATAGAAAGAGAGGCAGGGGAAACAGTGATGGTATTCATGGCGGTTTTCTTTTGTTTTGTTCTGCGGTTACGACTATGGGAGAGATGGAGGAAAAACTAAGTAGGAAAGGCATGATGGTTCATCTTCTTGTATGTGGATAGGATGGTTCGTGCGTGTTTAAGTTCCTTTTCAGGAAGCCAGGAGTCATCGTCAGTGGAATACCCTTTCCACCTGACCAGATAGTGGTGCTTATCCGAAGCACCTTTGTGACGTATGATCTTCTCTACTTCGTATTCTGCTTGTCCACTGATGAGATCTGGTGGGTTCTTTTTGAAATGTGGTCTGTAAGTAGCATTTTGCCGATAGGGCGATAAGAGGGAGGCATGGAAGACTGGGTGGATCTTCCATGTCATTGGCAGTTTTAGTTGATAAGTGACTGTGGAGAGGACATCAGAGATAACAAATGGTCCTTTTCTTTTGGGGGAGAACTTGGGGTTAGTGAGTTCTCGGTGGAGGTTGCGAGCTTCCAGCCAAACCTGGTTGTCTTTCTGGAATGGCAAGAAGGGGCGATGGGATCTTGCTGCCATAGTTTGGCGAGCAAGTTCATGTGAATCCAACGCTTCGTTGTGTGCAGAGGAGAGCTGTTGGAGCCATGTCTTGACAGCAGGGATGGTAGATGTGGGAATTACAGTGGGTAGAGGATTAGGTTCATAACCCATTAGGAGAAAGAATGGGGATTGATTGGTTACGGAATGGGGTTGGTGGTTGTGAGTGAATTCTGCCTGTGGGATGCGATCAGCCCATGAGGTGGGGGAGTCTCCACAGAAGATGTGGAGATAGGTCTCTATTTCTTGGTTTACCCGTTCGGTCTCTCCATCAGTTTGTGGGTGGAATGCCATAGAGAGTGCTAATTTGTAGTTGAGGATATGGGCGAGTTCCTTGGAGAAGGCAGACGTGAACTGGGGGCCTCAATCAGAGATGATTTTGTCAGGGAGGCCAAAGCGGGAGTACACTTTGTGGGCAAAGAGGGTTGCCATGCCGGCGGCATTGATGGATTTTTTGGTGGGGCATAGAATTACCCCCTTTGTAAGGCCATGGTCGACCATGACCAGGAGACTATCAAAACTCCCAGATGGGGGGAGGTCCGTGATCAGGTCACAGGAGATCTGCTGGAAAGGGCGGAAGCAGGTAGAGTGGATAGGGGTCAGGGGTGGTGTTGTCAGGTGTGTGTTGGTCTTATTCTGTTGGCATGTGGCACAACTGGAGATGTAGGAGCATATGTAAGTGGCCATGGCAGGCCACCAGTAATGGGTGGAGACCAGTTGGCAGGTTTTTAGGAAGCTGGGGTGGCTGGCGGAGAGGTGGTCGTGATGTTTGGCTAGGATGGCTTGGCAGATGTCAGGCAGTGCATAGATGTGACCGTTGAAGGTGAGGAGTCTGTCGACAGTCTACCAGGGTGAGAGGTGGAAATGGAAGGAGGTGGGTAGTTTACTAGAGATGGATTGGAGGGCAGTGAGAGCAGTGGTGTCAGTCCAACAGCCATCTTTGATTTGGTCAGCGAGAAGGGTGTCTACGGAGGAGACGAAGAGGTCTGCGGGGAGGAGAGTGGTGTCAGAGTTATCGGTGGTTTTGGAGTCATGGTCCAGACGTTGGGAAAGAGCATCTGGTTCTGCTAGTTGAGCAGCGAGGGTGTAGGAGAACTTCAAGTCGAAGTCGGCGAGGTCAAGGAGCCAACGTGCCTGTTGGCAATTCAAGTCCTGGGGTTTATGGAAGTAGGTGAGATTTTTGTGGTCGGTGAGTTTGATGCAGGCAGAGGCCTG
>JBBPLO010001180.1:0-11857 GCA_038089835.1 Retiboletus flavoniger | reverse complement strand
GAATAATTTGACCGACGAATTTGAGCTGTTGGCCCAGGTGTGGTAGGTTTCACTGATACTTAATTCCTTCCTTTCATTACTGAGTGATGCGGTACGGTTCTACTCGCGGGTCATGAAACAACGGCGAATTCTATCTCCTGTATCCTCATGGCCTCTGCATGCAATCAAGACTCCGGGCTGACTTCAAGAAGACTGAAACCAGTGCCATCCGACTACGCAGCAATTCACAGCTTACTCTCGCAGATTTGGATGGGATGTCTTACTTGAATGCCGTGGTCAATTTAACATCTCACCTAGCCTCCACTCCCATTTACCATTTTGATTCACCATGTCACCTCCTTTATGGTGAGAGGAAGGATTGCAATTCCACCCTACGGCGTCACACCCGGCAAATAGCTACCAGAGATGATGTCCTTCCGTTTTCCGAGCAGAATCTAGAGGTACGATCAATGAATCACCCTTCCCTAAAGACACTCGAATCCTATCCGTTGCTGCATACAATCGGTGGGCTATGACATTACATACGTACATTTCAGCTGGATGACGAACGATGGTATTGCAGCGATAAAGACCTCCCGGGGTGAGGATACATACAGCTTCAGCCCCAATCGCTGGTTGGACAGCACGATGGACGAAGGGGCGTCAGCTGGCATTGGCGTGTACTCGAACCTGTGCGGCTTTTAACACCACGTTTTAAACATCCTCCCGCCTGCTGTGACGACAGATTGACCTTCCTCAGTGGCACTCGCACTTGTCTGGGATGGCGCTTTACGTACGAACCCATCCTCTGTTTCGACGCAAGGAATGCCACCGATCGATCGCCGCGGAATTATTTAGATTCAAGCGTTCCCGGTGGAGCTGGTAAGCAAGTCCGAGTTTGCGATGACAAACCAAGCCGAATGGGTCTTCCAGGACCCAGCGTGCGTTTTGGTCTCGATGAATCGGATCGTGTGGGTAATCATCGTTGACCGTATCTATCGCCCCTCAGAACGATGAAATTCAATTGTGGATGGGTCACTCGCCTATACGTAAGACGTTGCAAGCAATCTTCACTCGATAATTATGATTTACTTTGTGACGCTATGTTGTCAACTCATACTAACAAAGGTTCCTCTTGTCCCGATCAAGGGCTGAGCGCAACTAGCTACTCTACATATTACTTATGAGAAGTAGACGCTGCGTAGGACGCACCGCCTGCGTGCTGAAATTATCTTTCCATCATAGTAGTCTGGGCGCGAGAACGGGCATGGGTGGCAGCTGTATCTTGCCTCGTGGTCGGAGCATTCACTAATGAAGGGTATATTAGTCTTCGCCTATTCAAGGATCCGTACTGGAATACACGATGTAGGTGATTGCATAGAAGGATACGAATGCAAGGACTCAGAGAAGGCGTCATAACGCTCACAGCGGTCGACAGCAGTAACTAGTCATCGTACACGATTGAAGCAGGACTTCTGTTATTGTAATCAGGTCAGCAGAATGCATCATTCGACACCGTTGCTTGGGTCGTACCTCTTCTCCTCACCCTAGACCGTCATGTAAGTGATACAGCTTACGGGTCCCTACTCGACACAATGACAGGACGTACCTTGTCCTTCCAGCTAATCTGCGCTTTCAACTCGGTGAGACCAAAGAGCAGGATGACGTCGAAATCCATGCAATAGTAGTCGCTCCCTCCGGTAACTTGTTCCGGAGGCAGAGAGCGCGCAAGCGTGGACGTATCAGCAACTACATTACACATTGTGCTGAAACGTTCTTGCATTTGAGACTACTCGTTAGCGATGCGCATCGACCACTGTCATCAAACTTACCAGATTCCTTGTCTACCCATTGGGGATCGGGAAGATCCCCTCTATATGCGAGAATGGACTCCTTCACACGGGTCAATTTGGAGTGCGAATTCCCCTGTCTAAAGAACGACTGGCGAAATTCTTGTTGCTCCGAAACTTGGACATCCTATCTGAAAAATGAGTGAAGGGTCGAGGTGAATCGCTAAGCAATACAGACCTTCGTCAGTATCGATTGGAATGCATTTGGGATCGCTTTGATTCCCGAGGGCAAAGCAAATTGCGTGTGTTCTCTCTCTTTGTGATCGGCAAGAGAAGGATTGTAAGATGTGTTACATTGTATACCATACGTGTACTTTGATGTTCGCGAAGTGACGAGTGGATCGATGTAGGATAATATAGCGCCATCTGCAACGGCCTTATTACTGAAGAAATGGTGAGCAGGACCCAGTCACGTTTCAACGGCACATACACGTGACTCGAGGGTCTACACAAATGAACTTCCGAGAATGCCGGATGCTGTTGAAGACGGTGATACAAGAAATCACTGGCGGCATAACCACCGACTAGGAAAGCATGCTGCAGAGTACCGTCAAGTTACGCACATGACGTAATGTCAAAGTCAAGCTCACTTTGATTTGGATCCCAGACCGCAATTTCTTTGCTGCCTGTCGCTGCTTCTCGAAGGCATCGGCGGCCGCCTCCACAGAGGGTTCAAAGAATTTTGCAACGTCATCTCTGTATAAGTGTTCGAGCGTCAGTAGTGAGGATTCAATGTAATGAGCCCTTACCCAGCCAACTTGAGCTGGCCAGAACGAATACCATACTGAGGGTCTTTGTCACGTACAGTTCCAAACTTGATGTATTGTGGATCGCCAGCATCGCGGAACCTCAGTTTTGTAGTCTCATCGAAAATATCTTTCATCTGCTGGACGATGTCAGGTGCCCCGTATCGTGAGTTGGCAAGCTTGGCTGTGGCGGAATGTGATATTATAGAAGTCTTCATAATAGCAATCAGTACGTACCCTTGAGAAATGCGTGGGCTCTTTGTGTGACGAAAACAGATCCTTGAAGGCGACCTATGGGGAGAAAATATCAGAGAAGAATCCTGAATCCGTCACGAAAGATGTTACATTCTGCAGGTGCAATCTCTTTGAACTCCCTTGGAAGGGATAGTTTGATGGAGTAGGCACTCAAGTCGAGAGTACCACCTCCAGCATCAATGATCACGATACCTTGATGTTCTGGTTCCTCCTTAACCTCCTCTTCACGCTCGTCGGAACTGACAATAGGGAGTTTAGAGAGCGAGTCCGATTCCAGCACGCTGGCGACGCAAAAATGAAGACTCGCTTCCCCCTCCGTTAGTAGATGAATTCGACCAGCGTGCTCGTCTCCGCGAGGTATCAGCCCTGCAGTCTCAGCGGCGAGGCGAATCTGCTGTTGTTGCAGCCCTTCCCATCCATTCGGATGGGTAAGGATGAATTCGATGTTATTCTCCAAGGACTTCCACATAGAAGCACCACTAGCATGAGATTCGATAATGTAGTTGCGAGTGCAGCTGAAGAGGTACTGCATAAAATCTCCGAGGACCTGGACTGCGCTTATACCCCGGGGAAGGGGTGGTATATCTTCATCTTTGATATGCGACGATGCTAAATGCTTGGCTCGCAAGTGAAGCTTCCACCTGTGTCGTCTCTTTAAACAAAGGGGCGACAGATGATTGTCACTTTTCTTAGCTTACCACTCCAATTTAACCCAATTTTCTTCTTCTGCTTGGTCGATGATCTGCTGTTGTAGCGTCTCGGCGCCGACAGCTCTGACGGCACCTTGATGGTCATAGTACAAAATTGACGGTATCTTGTTATCGCCTCCGACATGTTCTTGGGCAGGATATCTGGATGAGCTATACGTCAATGCCACCGGCCTCTCCACAAAACCACGCTTGCCTCGAAACTCCGAGAATATTTGGGACCTCTCCAGGATCGAGTATGCAATACGATACCCCACTGTACGTCGTACCAACATCGAAAGCAATCACTAACTTGCGGGAGAGGCCACGATAAGGTTCTCTGGAGGGCATGTTGTAGGCTCACGCCACTGTGCGAGTCGAGGAACTTGAAAGTTGGGAGGAGAAAGGACCCTTGATGGGCAAGTTACTGCAGACGGACACGAGACGGGAACTGTGGCTGTAATGCGTCAACAGACATTCAGTAGTTGCACCCATAGTAGCAGATGTTTGAGTCCAGGGGTTTGATGTAACATGAGGAACACCTTAACGGCCGCGGAGGACCGATGATCCCACTGTTTGCATTCCGAAGCTGACATTACGTACCAATCGCCAGTATCGTTATCAAGCGCCGGCGCCACAGATTCAGAACTAATGCCGGGCCTATGATGACCTTCATAGTAACTGGTTGAGAAGAACTGATTTCTCCCGTGCGTTCGGATCCTTCACGTAAACATCAGATGTGGTATTACACCAGTATATTGTGGCCGTGCAGAGATAGAGCCTAGGCTGAGTCTGCAGCCAGAAACTAAAACAGCGTGCGAGTCTTATAAGGTGTTTTTCCACTCGCCGTGTCCAGTGTAGGCTACAGCAGAACGGACCCTACGCATGGCCTCTAGCCATCATTAATGATTTCATTTGCACGCCAGACCGAGAACATGCGTAGTGCTGCTACTTGGTTCAGCACAATTTTCTACGGCCGGATTCAAACATTGCTAACCTGGCTTTTCATTGTAGGGTTAGCTACTTCGATCCATTTTTCCAAGTGCGATCGAATTTCTTCGTGTGCTTCTCATTCCTATAGCATGCAGGCTCTTCCGCTGGCTTTATCATCGTTTGCGGTGCTGTATGTGATCCTGAGACTCCGCAAGAGGTAGGATATGCCTTGACTGCACCCTGATACTTACACTGTTGTCGAACTTGGTCATGCTCGACGATCTGGGGGAAACATGTGTAGATTTATTTCTCTGCCACGCTAGATCTATGTTGGCTTGCCAAGCTGTGTAGACACGCACTGGAACGTAACCTTGGCCTCAGGTCTCAGATCTCAGACCTCAACGTTCAACATTGGGCTAGGGTTACCTTCACTACACATGGAAAATAAACTGCATTATATAGTTCATAACAATGCGTTGAGTTTGCATGCCCCCTCACCCGGCGCCTCTGCAAATACCCACTTGATAGCTATCAAGCATCATTATGTCAAATGTCGTATCACATCGGTCTGACTCAAATGAGGGCAGCCCGGTGCTAGCATCAGGTATTCGTGGCCATAACCAGACAGTACGAAGCTCAGTAACAGCGGAACGACAGCATCAAACATCCAACTTTCGGTACGTCTCCTAGTTTGTTGTATTGATCTCATAGTTTCTTGGTTAAAATCAACGTTGTTAGTACCGAGTGCCCGCCCCCACCAGATCTTACACACCATATCACCAGAATTAGTAATCAGTATGCAGCTGGAGGCGGATTCGGTGATGTCTATAGATGTCTGTACCAAGTTGGCAGTTCGCCATCACAAGAGGTGTGTGCACGATTCACAATACACAGTGCTGTCTTTCATTTACTTCTCCCTCAGGTTGCAGTAAAAGCGCTGCGATTTAAATGCGGGCTAGATGGAGATACGTCAGACAAACACGTGAAGGTAATTCTTTTTTTTGCAAACAGTGGGTATGATCTAAATGGCATTCCAGATGCTCCGTAGAGAGCTGGGAATTTGGAGGAGACTGAGCCATAGCAGTGTCGTTCCATTCCTCGGTGTTGCGTACGGCTTTGGAATGGAGGGTGCAGTCTCGTTGGTGTCGTTGTGGATGCCCAATGAGTCTCTCCACAAGTTCTTAGCGACGCATGATGACAGGCTAGGCACGATACATCGGCTTCAAATTGTGCGTTTCAATGTCTACCACCTTTCCATCCTCTAACCTCATATATTTGTGGAAGCTGCTCGACATTGCAAAAGGGCTGGACTACTGTGGGTCACTGTTTTCATTGACCAACACTCAAAGAAATGACACATTACAGTGCATTCTTTTCCGGTTGTCCATGGTGACCTGAACCCCGTGGGTGGTATTCCAGGAATCATCATCAGTGGCATTCTCGTCTAAACGTAAATTAGAACAACGTGCTTCTCGATGCAGACTACACTGCGCGTTTAGCCGATTTTGGATATGCTTCCTTGGCGGGGAATATTCCCGAGGCATTGACATACCTTCAAAGATCCACCACACGAGCGGGAGCCTTGCGCTGGGTCGCACCTGAGCAAGTTAATTCTGAAGTGACATTTGAACGAACAACCAAGAGTGATATATATTCATTTGGGTGCATTTGCCTCCAGGGATGTCCAGTAAAGACGGAAGCTAGCGACAATCTGACCGTCTTGCAGGTGTTATCAGGAAAACTGCCATGGTCGGAAGTTGCTGTAGATATCGCCATCATTCCTCCCTTGAAGGAGGGAAAGAAGCCATGCCGGCCAGCATCCCGAGAGATGGATGACTCGCACTGGGAGTTCATTCAGCTTTGTTGGTCATCATTACAGGACAGACCCACAGCGGATACGTTGATCGTCTCCATAGAACAGTTCATACGGTCATGCCCACCATCCAGACCTCTCCGCAACTTGTTCGTTTCATCACCGCCCAATGACTGCTTCAGGCCAGATCCAAGCGATTATATCATTGCGTGAGCATTCTTGTCCTGGGTTGTTGTCGTCGTACTGAAGCAATTGTACAAAACAGTATTATGGGGCCAACAGGATCCGGGAAGAATCACGTGAGTGAATCCGTAGCATCCTTGAGGTCGAACCTCATGTCAAGATTGATCAGTTCAACAATACTCTCACCGGAAATACAGAGACATTGAATGTGCGTAATGTCAAGTCCGACACCCGGAGTGTCACCCCATACATTATCCCGCACAATGGTTACTGTCTTGTGTTGGTCGAAATACCTGGATTCGACGATGGCTGGCCAGACACCAAGACTTTAAGGGTGATTGCCGACTTTCTCACACAGAAGTACGTCGTACTCTTAACATTTACCTAGCACCCACTCTAATATATACAAAGGTATCCAGATGGGAACACTCTCAGAGTCACTGGGATAATATACCTCCACCCAATCGCCGATAACCGCATGTCTGATTCTGCTTTCAGGAATCTCCAGATGTTTGGTCGCATTTGCGGCAATCTACCTCTACGTCGAACGTGTCTAGTCACGACCATGTGGGACAAAGTAGACAGCCGAGCAGAGGCTAGGGAGCACGATCTGATAGGCGACTTCTGGCAGAAACTGCTAAAGGAAGGCGCAGCTACTAAACGGTTCGAGAATACACCCGCTTCTGCATGGGGCATCATAGACGATCTTCTAGTCATGGGAAAAGACGGAGAGCCCGAGCAGTTGTTCCTTCAGGAAGAGCTTGTCAAACAGGAAAAGTATCTAAACGAGACGAAGGCAGCCAAGTTTCTATATGCTCGGCTCAAGGACCTCCTTGTAAAACAACAGGAGACGCTTAAGGAGCTCGCGGAGCAGGTAAAGGCAGAGAATGATACAGCTTTGGTCAAGATTCTGCAGGAGGAGTACAATAAAATGAACACGCAGTTTCACAAGATGTCAGAGGAGATGAATGAGCTGAAGATCCCACGTTCCAGGCATATTCACCTGCCGTGGTCTCGACAAAAATCCCGTGCAGTCAGTCTGTGTTAGTGTCTTGCTTCCATGCAGTTCTGATCCAATGCCTCGCTTTGCAGCAAGCTGTCAAGCTAGAGCGGGACACCTAGTCCCTCACACCTTACTTTCTTCACTACTTAGCATCGCAGTCGACCGTCTACACTGTCTTCTGCATACACAGGTTTTTGGCCAATCTTATTTCCTTTCCATGATTACGTATCATTCCTGTACTATACCGCTGTAGCTGACTCTCCATTTGTTGGGTTTAAGATTACGTGCATGCTATGAAAACATCATAATGAAGGACCGTCAACATCCTAGACCATGATGGTCCGTCACAAAAACTCGACTGCTGCACCCTCAGTGAGGTTTGCACGATGAGTGGGTCGTCGTTATGCGATACAGTGCCGAGCAAACTTTGTGTCACCACTAGGGTAGAATCCGTGAGCTTGCTTATGATAGTGCTGGCCTTTGTCTCGCCTGCATGCGCTGGTTGCAAAGCAAAGTCAAAGGAGTCAGAGATGAAGGTGGAAGTCGGCAGAATTTCAACCATGAGAGCGTCGAACAGAGTTATGGCCTTGGCATCAGGGAATGAATCTGCTTTCTGGGGTAAACTTGAGCAAATTTCCACTCCAAGTCGCGGGTACGAGTCGGAAGGCCCGTTTGGTATTTCGTCTGTGATTGTTGGAGCTGCCTCCGGAGGTTCTTGAGCTGACCAGGATTCCTTGCTCCTGAGTTGTCTGAGACCGCCTAGGATTACCGTCAGTCCGGGTCACTGATTCTGCCATACCCGCGGGGAATGTTGTGTCGCTGTCTTTCCCTTCTTCTCGCGCTCGAGCGACTGCGAGGGTGGGTTAGGCTTGTCGGGGGCGACAAGATTAATTATGACTATGGTGGGATGCATTTCAGCCTGCACCTCGGGCATATTGAAAGAGTAATGACCAGCAACCTTGTCAGCAAGTTCCGTCACAAAATTAGAAACTTCAATGCTTCATGCTCCATGCACATGCCTCAGGAATACTTGTAACAAGTGTATATCGGGCAGTCCATTACCGTTTTATTCCAGCCTCCGGTTTTCTCGTGACCAACGGCGACTCCTCGAGCCTCCTTCAAGCTTCGTTCACCCTTCGTTCATCGACTTCTTGTCCGTGAGGCTCGTGAAAATGCTGAGTGGAAGTCTTGGTATAAATCACTAGAAGACCCAATGTAGACGCGTAAGTGTGATAGGAAGACCTGCTATTTGAACATCAAGTTCATGATGACTCTTCATAACAGTTCCTGGCTCGTTCAAGCTCGCAACAAAGGGGTTTCAGCGATCGTCGGTCCTTTGGAGCGTGCCCATTGTTTGGGGCTGTATAAACCATTCAGAGGTGTGCTTGATACTAGCCTTGTGTGTGATTCTGAAGTGTGGTCAGCCAATCGCCCTAAGACCGCATCCTTCCCGGAAGAGACTCGTCAAACACGTGTCGGCATTTTCCTTGGAAGTTTGAGAAGGGCACGCCTCTGTATTAATTTCGTCAGTAGGGGTTAACCCTTTCACCGAAATGCACGGGACAAACACATTTTTTGGCTAGAAGATTTCTCTCCGCCCTGGGATCGGGAACCGGAATGAGCAATTATTTGGGGGAGAACGAGCTGCCTGTATATATTGTATAGGAGAGCTTGTTTTGTCGGATCATGAAGGCGAACTTCCTCGCACTTTGGGTCCTTAGCTAATTTGCCTGTCTGGAAACTCGCCCAAGCCTCTGTGAGCCAGGGCTGAAAATCGACATTAGCATACAATGGACTGAGGCCACTCCCTTCGCATCCCGGATAGAATTTCTTTACTGCAACTACAAATGTGTTTCAATCCGCCGGACTCGGACTCAAAAGAAAGCACTAGCTTGCGAGAGAGGCCATGCTACGGCTCTCAGGAGGGCACGTTGTAAGCTCACGCCACTGTGCGAGTTGAGGAGCTCGGCAATGGGCAGGAGAAAGCACCCTTGAAAGCCAAGTCACCACAGACGGACACGAGACGGAACTGTGGCTCCAATACATCAACGGACATTCAGTAGTTGCACCCACAACAGCAGGTGATCGATTCCAAGGGGTTTGATGTAATATGAGGAACAGCCTAACGGAAGGGCCGATTATCCCACTGTTTTCATTCACCAACATCACGTACCAATATCACGCTTGCGACATTGTTAGCACCACACTGGCAGTTTCAGAATTGATCGGGCCCCAAGAGGTTATTCGGATTATACGGTTTTGCGTTCAGTGGAGAACTGATTACATCCGGGTTCGGACCCTTCACGTAGAACGCTTCACTGGATCCAGAACGTTACGATGTACACATTCGCCAGTATGTTGTGCTGAATACCTTGGCTGCGGGAGTAGCCGACCTGAGTCAACGTGCATCACCGTGGATTATGCTGACACCTCCGACACGGATATACAAACATACCTGCCCACGAACACATTCCACTTAGGACAGTGATACACTGGAGTCGGATTAACATTGGGCTAGGGGGTTACAAGGTGCGTTATATAGTTCATAATAATGCGTTGAGTTTGCACGCCTCCCTCGCCCCCTCTGCAGCTTGAAATACCCACTCAATACCTACCAAGTACCATCATGTCAAATGTCGTATTACAACCGTCTGACCCGGAGAAGGACAGTCCGCAGCTACGTCAGGTATTCCTAGCCGCTCATCACCAGACATACGGAGCTCACTAACGACGAAATAACAGCGTCAAACATCCAACTTTGAGTATGTCTCTCCCAGCTTGCTGTATCTGTCTGATAGTTTCTTGGTTCAAATCAACTTTGTTAGTATCGAGTTCCCGCCCCCACCAGACCTCACACTCCATATCGCCAGAATTAGCGATCACTATGTGGATGGTGGCGCATTTGGTGATGTTTATAGGTGTCGGTACCAAGTTGGCGGTTCGCCATCGCAGGAGGTGCGCGCGCGATTCACAATCCACGCTGTCTTTCATTTACTTTTCCTTCAGGTTGCCGTAAAAGCACTGCGATTTAGGTACATGCTAGATGGAGATTTGAAAGACAAATCTACGAAGGTAAATGTTTTCTTTGCAATAAGTGAATATGAATCTGAGTGGCCGTCCAGATGATCCGCAGAGAGCTGGGAATTTGGGGGAGACTGAACCATAAGAATGTCGTTCCATTCCTGGGTATTGCGTACGGCTTTGGAATGGAGGGTGCAATGTCGTTAGTATCGTTGTGGATACCTAACGAGTGTCTCCACAAATTCCTAGCAACGCATGACAACAACCTAAACACGGTACATCGGCTTCAGATTGTGCGTTCTAACGTCTACTACGTTCTCATGCTCTAACCTCGTATATCACGAAAGCTGCTCGACATTGCGAGTGGGCTGGACTACTGTGGGTCCCTGTTTTCATTGGCCGACACTCAAAGAAATAACAAATTACAGTGCATTCTTTTCCGGTTGTCCATGGTGACCTGAAACCCGTGGGTGGTATTCTAGGAATCAACCTCAGCGCCACCATAGTCTAAACGTAATTTAGGACAACGTGCTTCTCGACGCAGGCTACACACCGCGTTTAGCCGGTTTTGGATATGCTTCCTTTGCGGGGAACATTCCCGAAGCATTGATATACCTTCAAACATCCACCACACGACCGGGAGCCTTGCGCTGGGTCGCACCTGAGCAAGTTAATCCCGAAGGGACATTTGAACTAACAACCAAGAGTGATATATATTCATTTGGGTGTATTTGTCTGCAGGAACGTCCCATGAACACAAAGGCTAGCAGCAATCTGACCTTCCTTGCAGGTGTTATCCGGAAAACAGCCTTGGTCAGAAGTTCTTACAGAGATGGCTATTGTTTCTCTCTTGATCAAGGGGCAGAATCCAGGAAGACCAGAATCCCGAACGATGGATGACTCGCACTGGAAGATGATTCAACTTTGCTGGTCACCGTTACGAGATAGGCCCGCAGCGGATAGGATAATCTACTCCATAGAACAGTTCATAAGCTTATACCCGCTATCCGCACCTCTCCGCAACTTTTTCATTTCATCGTCAAGTCGGGCTAATTCACTAGTGGACGAGTCGTCCTTGTCCGTTCCCGGTCAACTTATCGTGGGGGATTCAAAGACGGATTCCAGCGCGGTGCCCCCACCCCATCATCTCCAGCCAACGACAATTACTGTTGACAACTCTGCCAAGTGCACCGAGACCAATGACTGCTTCAGGCTCGATCCAAGCGATTCTATCATTGCGTGAGCATTTTTGTCCAGGGTAATTGTCATCGTACTGAAGCAATTATACAAAACAGTATCATGGGGCCAACGGGATCCGGGAAGAGTCATGTGAGCGAATCCGTAGCATCCTTGATCCTGAATTATCATGTCAATCAGTTCATCCATAG
>JBBPLO010001179.1:0-11857 GCA_038089835.1 Retiboletus flavoniger | reverse complement strand
GGGTGCGAGGGAAGGAGTCGGTGGGATGTTTGAGCCTGGGGCTGTGCTGGAAGAACTAGCTGGAACAGCCTGAGTAGTCGGCTCGCATAATATAGTGCGTCTTTGATATCTTTAGATCCACCGATTTTGTGATGGTAACTGGCGTGTTGGCTAATCGCAGACTCGGAGCAGGCGAACCTTGTCCCGGCGCACGTGGGAGTGTAGAGGAAAGGAGTGAGAGGGTTTGCTCGAGCTGGAGTCTGCTAGTCTCGATCCGCCTGTTTTAGTCGCTCTCCAGGAGCCTTAGGTTCTGGCAACGATGGAGGGTTCGAGTGTACACGTCAGCTGCCAGCCCAACCGCTTCCTAGAACGGTTGGTTCGAGCCTAGGGATATGGAGAAGAGACAACAAATCGATCAATACCATAAATCCGAATCGGGAGATCAACTCTACGCAGGGTACCGAAATCTAGGTGATGTGGTTACCAGTCTAACCGAAACCCTCCCCGAGATCATCCGACATTTCTACCACCGGAAATGCGTCTCAAACGTGTCCCCTTAATTATGGATCCAGCAATACAATCATCATTCTTCCAGTACGGACTTTTACGTGCGGTTCTTTTTTTTAGACTCAGCTTTTCTGATTTCTCATGGTGTGGTACGGAAATATGTAAACGAGGATCTGTATTTTATTTTATATTGTCCAGTTCTGATTCAGCTCTTCGTATCCGTCCCGTGGCTACACATTCAGGCGTAGGACGTTCAAGTATCGGCTTATCACAATTTATGGGGTTAAATATTGGAAGGCCATCGATCGGCGGGAGACAGCTATTTGGTGATCGGGCGTAGTTCAAGTTCCCTATCGGTTTTACGCTTCCAGCGTCATTGTAAATGTCTGGGTTCAGCTGCCCGTTTCTTATTTAAAGCATTCTCTACAGGATCTCGCTTGGAAATGAAATCCGTCAGGCCCGTCTACAAAGTATACAACGTTACCGCTTGATGACCCTTCCGTAGGCCATTCGAGAGCTGTGATTGGAGGGCATACAACGAAAAGGGTAATTACATAATGGACCTTCCAAAAAAGATAACAATCATCTCAACGTCATATGGTCGATAACACAGTGGCTTTCACTCGCCACTAATACTCGCTTGGACTGGTTTGTACATTAAAATCCTCGTTATGCTTAGCATCACTGGGCCATGGGCCGAAGGCGACTTAATGGATCGATGGCATAACCTTCACATCCGCCATTCGCCTTGACTGGTTTTACGTCCAGGCCCTTTTTATGTTTAGCATCATCGGACCATGGGCCGAAAAGGCGATTCGATGGGTCTGGCTCTCACTTGCTGCTATTTAAATGGTCAAGAGTTAACTCTTCACTCATTTTCCAGAGATGGACCTGCCTGCTGCTATCTTACCTCCTGCAACAAAAATTGACGTCGGTCCCTCTGTCGAGGATGCTGCGATCGCTCTCAGCTCTATTGCATTTAAATATCCCTCCACACCACCTTCCGTGCTTGAATATTCCAAGGATATTAGGCTCCCCTCCAGTGCCCCGGTCGCGAACTCTGGAGGTGGATCATTCAGTTGCGACATATACCCTACCCCTGAGACGAAACCCAAAACCCTAAAATATCGAGAATACATACAATTAATAACTCTTTGCTGGTTTCTCTACCTCGAAGGATGGAATGACGGAACCAATGGGCCTCTGCTGCCACGGATCCAGCGGGTCTACGGAGTACGTCCTTTTAGTCCGGTAGGCAGGTTTTGCTGACAAGTAACTAGATCGGGTACACGGTGGTTTCATTGATATTTGTTTTCGCCTGTCTGGTATGTTATACATCCCACCGCCAAAGCAGTTTATGAAATCAGAGGATGCACTAGGGGTTTATAACTGGTGCATTGTCGAATGTTGTCCTAACTGAGAAGTTGGGATTCGGGAAGGTAGTGTATCTTCAGTTCAATACGGGTCATTCCCCTCATAATTATTTTCAGGTCATGGTCTTGGGTGCGTGAACTCACCACGGTGAATTCATTGTTTTTACCGATCCCCGTAGGCTCTTTGTTCCAGGTCATTGCGTATTCCATTGACTGCTCTGCACCTCCCTTTCCTGTATTCTTATTTGCATACTTTATAAATGGTGTTGGTTTGGCCTGGCAGGTAAGGTTCTTTGCAGAAAAATAGGTTTATCACTCAACTTGTGGATGATTTGAGAATGCTCAATCTATCGCCTACGTGGCATCCTTCAAGGATAATCCGGAAGCAAAAATGGGTATCCTCATGGCTGGCAAGTAAAAGCATTCGTAACAATACTCTGTTCTGAATCTCCCCCCCTCCCTCCTTCAGCTTATGGTGTGTTTCTGCCAACGCATTTTGCGCAGGTCGCTGATAGTTATCAGGTGGTGGTGCTCTTTCCGCCCCACTTTTAGCTACTCAGTTTTCCCACCTGAAGCGCTGGTCCTTCCATTATCTCGCCTCTCTTGGTATAGCACTAGTCAACACAGTGGCTCTCATCGTTGTATTCCGATTTAAGAGACAAGAAGGTGACTCCTCCCGAAATTCTTGCGGAAAATATTCATCCTCTTGCGCCAAGAATGCCTTGCGGAAATTGGGATATCCCCTGGGCCAGAGGGGGCCAGCAAACACAGTCATTTTCGCCAAATACTCGCCCTCAAGGACGTGCATATTCTTGCATTTTTCAGTTTGCTTTATGTTGGAGCTGAGGTGACGATTGGAGGTATAAAAAAAAATCACCATCCCACGCATGTCTTGTCCCTGACATTCACAATCTCATACCCAGGATGGATTATTACATATATCATCGATGTTAGGGGGGGAGGGGCGTCGTCAGGATATATCTCAACAGGATTTTTTGCTGGTGCGCCTATTGTTTTGTGTGTGGAATCAGCTGACATAGGGAAACAGGATTGATGGTTGGTCGCATCGCGTTGCTATGGGTTAACAAGAAGGTTGGACACCCATTCCCCTTCGCCACGCACATGCTGACCTTCACAGATTGGTGAACGTTTGGCACTGTTTATATACGCCATATGTGCCATTGGGTGTGTGTCGCTTGTGACCAGGAGCTTGATCACTAACCTTTCTGTAGACTTGAGTTCGTCATATGGTTCGTGCCATCCCTTGTCGGTGATGCTGTCGCGGTCGCAATCGTCGGGGTGTTGATGGGGCCGATGTACCCAATCGCTATGAACCATGGAAGCAGGGTATTTCCTCGCTGGCTTCTGACTGGTGCGATCGGTTTTGTTGCTGGATCAGGCCAGGCAGGGTCTGCGCTTGTCCCCTTCATGGCAGGAGCCATCTCCTCAAAAGCTGGGATTGCAACTCTCCAACCCGTGTAAGTGAAATATACCTTCTACGTCGGTGATTCGGCACTCAATGTAATGTAGATTGGTGGGCATATTAGCTCTCATGACGGTTATCTGGGGTTTGGTCCCCAAAAAGCGTGCGACCCATGACTGAACACAGCCAACATGCTAAACTCGTGAATTTGCTCCGCCCCCTCTGTTGCAAGCATTTCCGGATGTCTTTTAGAGTCTCGTTGTGCCGTTGTAAATTTAGTGTATCGGCTTCTTCTGCGTTTTGAAGGCAGTATGTCTCACTCTGAGAATCATTGAATCTCATTACAGTTGAATCAATTTGAGAGGGATTGGATTGTATCTTCGGTCCATGACGAAGTGAGGGATAAACTAGTCGTCCTCCTTTCTCTCCTACATCTCACCACATTCTGTAAATGACGTCATTACGGGTGTTGTCATATAGGATGACCACTCAAACAGGTGAGTACTCACCTGTTATCTTGACGACCAACTTCGGCCTGTTATTGGGACCGGTAGGCACATTTTCGATCTTGCGAAGTGTGAGCATGCCGTCAATCACTTTACCGAACACGACATGCTTCCCGTCGAGGAAGTCACACTTGGCAGTAGTTATGAAGAACTGACAGCCGTTTGTGTTTGGACCGGAGTTAGCCTAGAGGATGTTAAAGGGGCAAGACGACAACGTGGGGTGCCGCACCATCGACAAAAGACCTGCGACTGTATGCTTTTCCTGGAAGTTTTCGTCCTAATAATGGCTGAGAATCGGTCGACACAATAAACGCTGTGTCGTGACGAACCGGGAAGTTCTTCCCGTATATCGAGAAGGAGCCAGTACCATCGCCGTTTATGAAATCCCCACCTATCGAAAGTGAACTGCAGTATCCTGAAGTGGTCAATCGACAACATACCCTGACACATGAAGTTAGGTACTCTGATCGGAGGTTAGCAGTCGAGAAGATTCAATTCAATGGAATGGAGATCATACACTCTATGGTCACAGTTAACAAAATGCTGAGAGAGTCCGCACATGCAGCAGCTCAAGCACTCACCTGTGAAAAGTTGCATTCTTATAACCTTGTGGACGAGCATCCCGTCTATGACGTCCTTGACCTGATTAGAGAAAGTGTTGGTGACAAAAGATGATTCGAATCACCTGCATTCACCAGTACAAAGCTGCCTAAAGTTCTCTGCTGTCCTAATCGAATGTTAGAGCATGGGCAGACCGATGATGTCAAGGACACACTTTGGAACAATATCGCTGAACAGCTCCATTTTGATACGTCCTGCAGGTGTTTCTCCGATCTTTATGTCCATGAAGACGATCGGGCGCGTCGTTGAAGACATTTGGACGTTGAATTGGGTGCTTGATTGGATGTCGATGGATGAGTGTTGGTTTATTGCTAGTGTTCTTTTCCCAGTCACGCATGGCTACGGAGTACGCGGAGATAAAATTCCATCCAACCAGCTCAACAGCCCCATCAGAGTATCGCTTGGCGTGCTACGGAGCTCCGTGAAGAAAAAAAGGCGTGTGGCAGAATGACATGCTGAGAATGCGATAGGCTGCAAGAAATAGGAAGGAGTGTGGAGCACCAACTTCTCGTACACTTTCCCTCATTTTCTTCTGTTTCTAACCCCCTCCATGAGCGCTGAGAAGTCATACTACATCGGCGTTGACATTGGGACAGGCTCTGCACGAGCGTGTCTTGTCGACAACACAGGCTACATCGCAGCCTCTGATACCCAAAATACCAAGACATGGCGCGATGAGAATGATCACAGAATCTTTGAGCAATCAACGACTGATATCTGGTCCAAGATATGCATCACCGTCAAGAATCTATTGGAAAAGTCTGGAGTAGACAAAAGCGCGGTTAAAGGTCTCGGATTCGATGCGACCTGTTCGCTCGCAGTCACAGACTTCGAAGGAAACCCGGTATCTGTGACGAAGGGGAAGGATATCGGAAGGGTTGGTGGCGAAAGGAACATCGTTTTATGGGCAGATCATAGAGCTGAGAAGGAAGCCGAACTCATCAACTCAACTGACTCTATTGTTCTGAATTATGTTGGTGGGACGATGAGTGTATGCTTGTGTTCATGTCTCCCCCCTATCAGATCATACTGATTTCGATCCATAGCTCGAAATGGAGGTCCCGAAGATCCTGTGGTTAAAGAAACACATGGAAACGGCTCATTTCTCCCGGTGCCAATTCTTTGACCTTCCTGATTTCTTCACCTACAAATGCACTGGAGATAATACTCGGTCATTCTGCTCCACAACGTGCAAGTGTTCTTTCGTTCCTGACAAGGGTTGGCAAGAACATTTCTTTACTCAAATTGGCCTTGCGGAGCTTATCGATGGCGGTGAATGGAGACAGATGGGGGCCGCCAAAGGTCATGTCAAACCTGCTGGATCACCAATCGGCCAAGGCCTCACAGAAGGAGCTGCCAAAGACCTTGGTTTATTGAAAGGAACCGCTGTTGGCAGCGGCCTCATCGACGCGTGAGCATTCAGGGGTTGCAACTCCTCCAATAAACCTGGAGCACTAATGATTATTGAAGGTACGCAGGTTGGATGGGTACAGTTGGGGCACGGTATACAGAAAATGGACGCTTATCTGCGGTTCCTACCCTTGACGAGTCGCGTCATCGGCTTGCCGCCGTCGCGGGAACAAGTACATGCCACTTGGTGCAGGTTGGTGTGATTGTCTTCCTTTCTAGCGTAACGCTAAGCTCCGCATCAGAGCAGAGAAGGGGTATTCGTAAATGGCGTTTGGGGCCCATACAAGGTAAGATGAGCTACTTCTTTGACTATCGTTACGAGGTCTCCGAGCTGAACCGATAACCAAGGACGCTGCTTTTCCTGGTTGGTGGATGAATGAGGGTGGACAATCTTCAACCGGTCAACTCATTGACTTCATGATCACTACTCATACTGCGTATCCCGAGCTTCAAGAGCGGGCCAAACAAGAACAGAAGAACATCCATCAAGGTCAGCCTAGCGGCCGTCTAGCGTGACTCTATGGCGCTGACAGTGCTGATGCTTACCGTAATCCCAAAGTTCTTCTCGAAATGCTCGAAAAGTTATGCCGGGAGAAACAGGTTGAGTCGTTCACGGAACTTACAAAGGACATCCATTTTTATCCAGATTTCCACGGTATGCTAACTTACACCGTTGACGTTATGTTCTTATTGCATTACAGGAAATAGGTCACCGATCGCAGATCCTCGCATGAGGGGTGCGATTGTTGGTCTCGAACTTGTGCGTTGAATCTTCCCTCTCAGAACCCCGTACTCACGGTTTCCAGGATGCATCCATCGCCGATCTGTCCAAGAAATATTACCTGACCCTCGAAGCCATTGCATTACAGACGCGTCACATCATCGATTCGATGAATACCGCGGGCCATGACATCAATTCTCTTTACCTTTCTGGAGGACAAGCGCGCAACGCTGTCCTCATGCAACTTATCGCCGACGTTTGCACTGTTCCGGTTGTTCTTCCCGCGTCTTATTCAGAAGCAGTTGTACTCGGCGCGGCAATGTTAGCGAGGATCGCGGCTGAGCAAGTAACGGGGTCCGAGGAAATGTGGAAAATAATGGTGAGACTCGCATTTCACGATGATGATTGTACCTGAAATTATGTGTTCACACTACTCGCGCTCTTATTAGGTTGAGATGAGCCTCCCAGGCACCCTTGTGGCTCCTGCTCCATCTCCAAAGGTCAAGAAACTCCTTGATGCAAAGTACAGGATTTTCAGGGAAACCATCGAGATTCAGAAACGGTGGAGACAGCAAATGGATGAAGCCGCTATTTAATGCTGAGATCATTGTACACTGGGAACTGGGGATGGAAAGAAAAGAAAAAAGAAAAAAGGTGTTGTAGATACTGGAGTAGGATATACCGTTTGAGTGCGAACTGGTTGAGCACCTCAGCATACGCAATAGAACATTGACTATAAACAATGTCTAAATTGTCACTTCACAACAGCGCCGACAGCAGGGGTCATCCGTCGACGGTCTCGAGACCATTTGAATTCATCGCCTAGAATCCGTCTTCCCCTTCGATCATGATAATCTTCATCCGCCATCCCTTGTAATCATCGTCCATGTCATCATTCGCCCAGTCAAAATCTTGGTCCCCAGTACCTCGCCCAGCTACTTCAGCTCCGACGCCACCACCTTTTGAAGGATGTTAATTAGGGAATGACATCAATCCAAATTGAGGGCTAGGAAAGTCACCTTCCTCGACCCCACCTAAAATATCAACGTCTTCGTCTTCTTGGAGTTTTTTCCGGAGTGCTATTTGAGTTTCATCCTCCTGTTTCGCATGATAAGATTAAGAATTTGTAAATTTGCAGGAAACTCGCCAGATCAAACTCTGACTCTCCTTCTTCATACCACGCATTTTCGTCTGCTTCCTCAAATCCTCCTGCGAACGCACCCCATCGTTCAGGAGAGGGGCTATGCCAGATGAGAATAGTGCCTTGATTGGTGGTTGAGGCAAGACGTGGCGCAGATGGGTGCCACTGTGAGAAAATAAGCAGGGCGAAATAAGGATGGAATTGTGGAAAGACGAAGATGAACTTACATGGACGTCTATTAACGGTTCTCTCCCTCCGTCTAATGCACTCGCAAACTGACCATCATTAGAGATATCCCATATGTAGATCTTGTGTGTCGCTGGGTCTGCCGCACCTACAGGGCATCGAAAGCGGAAGGTGCCGCAGGGTGATGATTACATGAAATAGAACAGTGAACTGCCCGACCACATACCTCCTGCTAACCACTCTCCGTCCGGACTGTATGACATGGAGTGCCACGCGACCTTCGAGATCGGGTCGTTAAACTTGTGTGTAGGTTCTAATTCAGTCTCCAGGATCTGGTGTGCGTTTACGGAGACTGAACTAGTTTCAGAGCCTGTAACACCATTGCTGTTGGAGTTCGAGTTTCGTACAATGGTGCTTTCGACAGGAGGAGAGGTGGATGATGACGAAATGCCGTTTCTAGCAGAGGACGATGGTGGCGAAGGATAATTAGGAAGCGTAAACTGGCGAATAGTTCTGTCGGAGGAATTTGTCGCCAGACGCCTTTAGGGCACCAGGTAAGTCACTAGGAAAGGTGTAAGCTGAAACACTACTTAGTACTCACCGACCTCCCTTCGCAAATTCGAGGCCCTTGATGACACCCGCGCCAGATATGCGATGCCTCGCGATAAGCTATGAGGAAAATGACAGTTAAGTACTCTTCCGTGTTTTCAAAATCATGCAATCTCAATCTCGGAGCATTTGAAAGAATGGACGATCGAAGCAGTGGAGTTCGGTTGAAAGTGCTTATCCGCAACTCACCCCTTTTGTTCGGACATTAAACACATACACTGTACCCGCCGAGGTACCAACGAAGACATGTCGACCTATTGGATCAAACCGGGCAGAGGTCATTATAGGCCTACATATGCCATGAACATATCAGGTCATATCAATTCCAGATAGAAACCACGAAGATCGACATGAGACATTTGGGCTAGTGCAAAAAAGTGGAACGGGGCAACGTACCGTGCCCTCTCATCACCTTCGTCCTCATCGCATAGCTCGAACCGACCACGGTGAATACTGCGCAAATCAACGATATATGCTTCGCCTGTGCTTAGAAGGGCGAGAATAATACGACTTATGATCGAGTCGTGGAGGGTATGATCGTCAAGAAGGGGTACGAAAGTTTCGACAATCTTGCCCACCTGTTTCTTGGGTGAAAGCTTGCTGCAACGACTGGTGCATCAAATCTAATAGTTGCCTGTCTGCGAGGTGGGTCGTAAGGTGACACAAGATCCCAGACAATGATGTTCCAGTCTTTGGAGGCAGTGAGGACATATCGGGAGTTGCGTGACCAGCTGCAGTGGTGAGTGTCATGCGTGAGCTATGAAGCTGGTTGGACGCACTCAATTGCAGTCACGCCTTTTACATGACCCTCACACCACCTGATTGTGGCTCTCGTATCAAGGTCCCATATGACGGCTGATCCGTCGCTGCGTGCAGCCGCAAGAAGCTGCCCAGAGGGGTCGAAACGGGCGCATGAGGCGCCCGAGACAAGCGAGGTCTGTACCGTTGTGGGGTGGGAGATGATAAACGGGTCTGTTAGCGACCGAACGACATAGCATTAGTGTGAGAGAGTGCGATGCGGTTTGACGAGTAGGCGTACTAAGGAGAGACGCATTCATGGTCGTTGCAAGCTCTTGGCGTAGTGAAATAGTGGTCGCATTGGATATGTCCGGGTCGATGGCCACCACGCTCGACTCGCTCGCTGTTCCCTCTGCTTTTGCACGGCACGACAAGATTGCGGACACAACCGTCCTAGCCAATCTGTACGCATGGAAATCAAATACGGAGCCCTTGCTCAACCACCTGAACTTGTTGGACGTCTCTGCGCTCTCGGTTTCCGAGCTATCTGATCTCGTTTGCGCTCTTGCCCCGTTGACGGCGGTAGTCCAGTGGACCTCTCCAGCGACACGCTCACTCGCATCTGGTATCCCGCTCCATCTCTCGAGATGCGTCCTCACTGATTTTCGCCACAGCCCACCTTGCCAGGATCCCTACTGCGGAAAGACTCATCGCCCACATCCTCACCCAGGCCGTTAAACCTCTCTTCGCTCCAACTCCTCATCCATGCCTTCACACATCCACGGCTCGGATTTTGCCTCGTCCAGCAGATGTACAGGATACTTACATCGAACAACCATGGAAAGAACATCCGGGCCTAGATGAGGTCATCCGTTGGTGTCTCTTGAGCACACAGGTCTAGTCTATCTGTCCACTGGTATATATGGTGCTTGCTGATAGCCGTTGCTTCATCACCAACTAGTCCTCGGCATACGAATCCGCATGGCCACTCTTCTTACCCCCAGTCATGTCTTTCCTAGATGATTACCAAGTACCCTTCAAGCTTCTTGGCGTTCGTCTAGTTTCTGATATGCTAACTCGTGTGCCTCCGGATTTGCTCCCCCGAACCGGTGTAGATGCATTGATGTTCGACGTGCGTAGCATTTTGATGTTCTCTCACGCGTATCTGAAACATCTGCGCGCATCGTTAAAATCAAATTCAGTCTCTCATAAATTCCTTATCACACCTCGGAGACCCATCAACCCCGGACTTCATACGTCTAGCCGTGGCGACAATCCTTCAGCTCATCGACCTTACTACCCCCTCCGTGTTTCCTTCGCATGGCACTTCGCTACATGACAACGAACTCCAGAGTATACCAGTCGCGGCACTTGCACACACCCTCTCCCCATCGGAGTCTAAGTCGCTATCCACCCGCTTTTCCCGTCTTTCCACCCTTCTCTCTTCCACCCTACTCGGCGCAATCATAACGTATACGCCTACCTTTCTCCCTCCCGTTTCGTCCTCAGTTCCTGATTCAGATCCATCCATCGATTTGCAGGACATGGATATCAATCCTGTTCATGTCCCAGAAACATCCTTGAAAGTACCAACGCCACAAAAGCGATCTTTCAATCCAACCCTCGTCGCAGCAGCCCAAACTCTACCGCCCATCTTGTCGGCACTTGGGATAGGGGGTGCTCGTTTCCTAAAGGGTGTCATCCCTGTCTTAGTCGAATGGCTTGGCTTGCCTCTTCCCGTTTGTACTGCTGAAGCAGGGAATACTCCTGATGGTGATGAGGAGACCCCTCCACATGGTGCAGAAGATGCAGAAAGATCCTTATATCATGATTCAAAATCATTCACAGTGGACATTGCACTTCATGTTGCCTCATTATCCTCCTTGTCTGTCCTCTTCCATACCTGTACCCCCCAAATCGGAGGGTGGTCGGCAACAATCATTGATGCACTTGGACGGTGTTGGGTAGGATGTCTAGATATTGAGAGTCGAACAAGAGAAAATTTTGTTCTGAAGGACAGTTTATTTGTTTTGAAGAAAAAACTGAAAGCAATAGCAGCTCAGTTGGTAGAGGTGTGTCCTGGTGTTATTCAGGTATGTTCATTTATGATTTTATTGGTATTTTATATTTTATGTTCAGCTAAAATGATGCTCATTTGTCTTCTTTCAACTTCACCTGTTTTCTGATTCTGATTTTGTACTTTTGTCTTCGTTGATCATTCACTCATGCACTTGTTCATAGAATGAGTATGCCATCCTATTGGCATTCAACAAAGCTCTTTTTGGAGGCTTAGTAGGATAAATCTAATAAGCATCTTTATTGTCCTGATTTGACATTGATCAGTTAATATACAAATGATAAACACCAGCAATGTAGCTGTTTGAAGTGAAATACTTCACAATTTTTTACTTAATACTAGGATACTTTAAAATCAAGAATTGGATTTTTGCAAGACTTGCAGGATAGTAATAATAGTTGGATTGCATTCATGTAACATACAGTGAGGTGCAAAACCGTTGCAATGTCTAACCCCAAACCAGGGCACGAAGTGCCCTGCAATCAATCGTGGGAATTACACTTTGCTTTGGTGGGAACAAATGAAGTACAAGCCCTTGGCTATAACTTTGTCCCCAGGGTCATGTG
>JBBPLO010001176.1:0-11888 GCA_038089835.1 Retiboletus flavoniger | reverse complement strand
TAGAGTGAGCAGATTGGCCAGCACCAAGCATAGAGAGAATGGTTTGTTTTTGAGTAGAAGAGATGGATCTCATGATGGTTGTGGTTGGAAACAAAGATGTGTGTGAACTATTTTAAACTCAGACATGATCCTAGTATGTGTATTTTTGTTTGTATGACCAAACATAACCAAATAACACTTGATTTCAATGTAATGTGTAAAGAGTGCAAAACTGTTGCAATGGTATTGGTGTTTTGAAATGGATGTATCTTTGCAGTATGTAAGCGAAATCACATGACCCTGGGGACAAATGTATAGCCAATGGCTTGTACTTTATTTGTTCCCACCAAAGCAAAGTGAAATTCCCACAATTGATTGCAGAGCACTTCATGCCCTGGTTTGGGTTTAGACATTGCAATGGTTTTGCACCTCACTGTATTTCTGTAAAATGGTAGGGGATTCTGGAGTGCTCCAGGACTGGTCCTGAGAGTCCTGGATTTACCAAGTACTGTAAGGATCCTTAATTTCCTTTTGCACTCGGATTCCAAAGCTCTGATTCGTGAATGTGGAAGACAGTAGTCTCAAGCTGTTATAGGAAATTTGAGTGAACATTGGAAGCAGATGTTTAAATGATGTAACATGGTCTGTCAGGTATTAGGTATTGTATGGTTGAACCATCCAGCAGCTCGTCAAGACTTAGCAGATACTATGCAAGTTTACTTTTTAGGATTTAATCCAAAATGGGACAGAAGTGTCATGGAATCATCCAAAACAGGCGACATTCTGCCCAAATTTGGATTAAAGCATGACATACATGACTCAATGCAAGAGTCCTCAGGTAAAAGTCTCCAGACGTTCTGTAGTGCAGAAGATCCCGACACTGGTAAGCGCTTCCCAGGATGGCTCAAGACTAGGAAGATGGTAGTGTCAGCACATGTTTGCTGAAGCAGTTGGGGTGAAATTGAATTATGGGTTTTGTTACAACTGCTGCCCCTATTCTCTTTTTCTCTTTTCTTTTACTTAGCTAACTACATTTTGGACTAAGGTACATCCTCGCCTCATGTACCACTTCCTCGGTTCCTTTGCCCTTCTGCTGTCGAACAGCCTTCCTCTGGAACCAATGTATTCTTAGAATATGACTCATTGTGACTCATCCCTGACTGCAGATGACTCACTCCTTACCTTGGCACATATGTGTCCTCTTACTTAATCATCCTTGGCCTCTGTACTTATAGTCCATGTACTTCTTTGTATTTTTCCTAACTTGAGTCTTCTCAATTTACAAGTTACTCTTGCTCACTCCTCTGATTGTCATGACCAATGACAACCTAAGACTAAGGAGCAGTCCTTGAGTCTTCCCTTGAACTCTTCGACCTCAGACTAGGGAATCCCCCTGAGTCCTCAGTGAAGCCAGGAAGCCCCTACACTGCATCTCCATTTCTTGGAAGCCCCAAGAACCCTTGATCCTTAAACCAGCCATTCATTGGTACCATGACCACACATCCCTCCTCATATCTTCGCTAACTCTTTTGAGACCCCACTGGTACTTCCTGTAGCCCAGCATAACAAAAGACTCAAGTTACCTCTACAGATGACTTTCGGGTTGATCTTCCTCACCCCACTCCCACCCTCAGTCTGAACAGGGTAATTCCCTGGATCTACGCACACCCCTTTCCCACTCTTAGCCCAAATGGGGTGATTTCCTGGGCAAAGCATCACCATTGATCCCCAGAAACCCACCCAGTGGCTCCTTCCCTGAGAAACAACCCAGGAGAACCCCTCCTCCCCTGAACCCTTGTCCCCCTTGTCCATATCTTGGACAGACCCTGACCTCCCCCTTGAAACTCAAGATGAGGAAGAAGAAACCCTCTTCTTGGCCCACAAACTTTCTGCAGGACTCAACCTTCTGAGAGTTCCTACCCCTCCTTCTCCCACTCCCATTGCCATGCAACCTGTTTTTTCTGTTCCTCCCAGACCTCCTCGACACCCCATGCTCACTGGGTTCCCTCTTGCTCACCTGCTCCCCCCATTCCCTCAGCTGACCTTGCCCATGCCTAGAATGTCCTCTGGAAAGGAACTCCACCTTGGAGCCCCTACACCCTTCGATGGGTCATATGATCAATTGAGCCAGTGGCTCAACACTGTCAGGTTCTACTTACTCATCAACGAGGATGTCTACGACACCAATGCCAAGTGAATTGCCTTCGCACTCTCACACATGACTAAGGGATCAGTGGTCACCTGGGCCGCTACCTTCCAACAGAAAGCCATGACCTCGGGAACAATCACTCTAGGAACCTTCTCGGTCTTCATCAAAGAGTTCGAAACTGCATTTAACCACCACAATGTAAAACAGTAAACTTGACTCGGAGGACTAGCAGAGAGTAGTCCTGAGCCTGCAGGTAGGTTGAAGGAGATGAATATCATCCCAAAGGGGTCCAACTACGAAGAGAAGTGCAGAAAGACCTGCCTAAGTGGGTACTGCCCAAGGGAGAACAGTCCAGAAGAAGACCGGAAGAAGACCGGAAGTCTGAAGTAGAGAAGGTGACGAGTGGGAAGCATTGGGGACGTGACGGACGATGATGGCGATGGGCCAGAGATGATTCGGACGGATACGGTGGCATGGTGAGAATCCAATGTGAAGGAAACTGGATTATAAAATCCTAAGTACATGGTACTTATAGTCCAGAAGAGTCCAGATGAACTAATATGAAATAAAACTACTTGTGGAGTGATATAAACGGTGTCTGTAATCGTATGAAAAGGTCTTCGGAAGACCGGTAAAGTAGGGGTGACGAACGACAAAGGAACCAGTCTTGTATATGACTGGGCAGACTTACTTGGACTACCGGACTTCGATGGATGAGACCAGAGGTGGATGGGACCAGCTCCAGACTGAGTGGCAGTTGGAATGAACGATGGAGATGATGATGCAGTGATGGTGAAACCCGTTGAAATCATGGTTTACGACCGTAGAGACCTACGGATCTCTACACCCGAGGGGGACTTGAATACTGACTGTCCCCAGTCAGTCGCGGCATTGTGCTGACTAATCACAGTATGGAGTTTGAACGATGGCGGTCTAGTCACATCGCATTTGCGCTGTGTCTCTCTTCATACTCCACTCCATCCTACTCTCATCTACCCTGTACGCCATGTCCCAGTTCACCAGCTGAGTCAATGGTCTTCATGCCATGACAGCAAAAGGTGCTGAACACCACTGGGACATCAATAGAAGATTCAAGGCGAGTACTGAGCACATCATGGCAGAGGTGAAGGCAATGCCCGACAACTGGGACGAACTACAAGAAGAAAAGGACATGTGGGTAGAGAGTTTCGGGCGCGCTCTGGTAAGTTCCAGTGCCATTCCATGGTCGTATTAATCGTTCTCAATGTTTCCCTTAGGACAAGTGGGTGGTAGCATCCAAAGAAGCGGACAGTCTCCACCTGTACACTGAGTTGGAGGATGACATCGCGGCGTTGCTCGCTGATGTGGAGTGCATGCAGGTGGATTGGGTGAAGAGGAAGGATGTGCCACCAGTAGAGGAAGACGATGGGCTGGTCGGCATGCAAGGAACAGCAGTGGAAGTTGAGGAGGTGGAATGGCAGGTGGTGCCCGGCACTGAGAAGGTGACCGGGTCGTCCGGGGCAGCGTTGAACACGTCGTTGGGGCTAAAGATGCATAGTAGAGTTATCGTGGTCTCTCCTGAACTAACGGCCATACAGAGGGGCCAGTCAAACGACACTGACGAAGAGGAAGAAGACATGGTCATGCAGAGGAAGAAGACTGGCCCTACCGGATTGGCGGTAGCTCTGTCCGGAGCTACCTCCGATGCTTGCAGTCAGTGCAAGCAAGCAGGTGTCGCCAGCCAATGCGTCAAGGGGACCAGATTAGTGTGTGCGTGGTGCCAACGCCTCAAAGGGGCATGCAGCCTGGCTGCTGGGAGGCATGCGCCGAGGAGAAAAGGCACGATGGTGGTGGTGGTGCCGCCGAGCAAAGGTGAGTTTCCTGTTTTTACCCAAGATTGGTCTGACGGTTCATTAGGAGAAAGACCGGCCAGAGCAGTGGCTAAGGCTGGTTCCAGCAAGAGGGTGGACTCGCCCATCGAAGTCCTCTCCGACGACGAGATTGAGGACAATACCCCTGTCAAGCTGAAGGAGAAGGGGAAAGGGAAAGCGGTGGCAGTGAAGAAGATCAGCGAGAAGACCCCAGTCCAAAGGCAATGAGATCAAATTGCCTGCCGGCTCAACACTGCCCACTCGCGCCTGTACCAAATCAGGGCGAGCATCAAGGCATTGGATGTGGAGCAGAAGGAGGTGATGGCGGAGGTCAGCGATTTGGTGGTCGAGTTGGAGGAGTTGGACATATAGGAGGGGTTCCGGTGTTAGCATAGTCTGGTCGTCTGTAGTATATATAGTCCATTCATTTGTATCAATAGTCCGGTCGTCGAAGGAAGTGAAACAAAGATGTGAACATAAAAGAAGAAGTAAAAGTAAGTAAGTATGAAAGACGAGAGAGGGAGTAAGTATGTTATGCGGGCTGCCACCCAGCTTTGCTTCATTGGTCTGCTTCTAGCATCTATCCCTACCGGAGTTACCTCAGTCTATCGGCGGTCTTCGGTATGGGTGGTATATGATTTGGCGGTCTATAGTAGGTAATGGGCATGGTGTCTTGGAGCGCATTCGAAGGAAGGGTCAGTCAGTAATTGGTTAGTTGGAGACATGTTCGATGAGATGGAGTGAGCAGAGTGGTATTCTATGTATTTTTGGCTGTATTCGTTGTTTTTCGGTAATGGCAGACTATAGTATGTGTGTGTTTTTAGTGACGTTTTTGTTTTTCGGAGGGAAACATATCACTGGGCAAATACCAGGGTAAGATGGAGACGTATAGTAGGGTAGAATGATGGTATATTCAATAGAGGAGGCGGTGTTCAGGTGAGTGTTGGTGATGATGAGAAAGGGGGTTATCTGGCGTCGATGGGGACCATTTTGTCATTTTCCGGTGCATCAATCGCTAGTTTTGGGTATGTCACCAGGGGCTTCTTCATCAGGATAAGTCCAGTCCCGTTGGACCGGTAGACCATGGTCTCGTCTGTTGTTGGTCGAGAAACACTAAAAGAAAATGGGAAGAACAGTAGTGAGGCTCCCTCCCCAGGGTGAGTTTCAATGATGACCTCCCGGTCATCATGGGGATGGTAGGAGCAAGCGTCCGGAGGTGGTGGTCAATGCAGATTAGGGGTCCTGTCAAAGTGAACCGGTCCGGTTGGTGTTTGGCATGGGCGTGGGGGTATGACTGTCAATGAATGGTTAGCGGTGATGATGTGATGGTATGAATACGTTTGGTAGTGCCCTGAGGGGGACTTCGATAGAAGCGATGATGGTATGAGTACTGGTCGGTCCAGAGTAAAAAGCAGCAGACTGTCAAAGTCCGGAAATGAAACGAGATAGAATGATAGTACAAAGTGACCGATAGTAAAGTAAACGGCCAATATAATCGACGGCGATGAAGGTAAATGGTCCTCGGTTGGACTGGGAGCGAATGACAATGTGCCAGAAAAGACTGGTATCATTGACACAACGTGCGAAAGTGACAGTATAAAGACTGGTGTGTGAATAAAATCACCGGAAGAAGGAGTAATAGTCGAAATTGTCGGTGTGCAATAATGTTCCGGCATCAAATGATGCGACCAGATCATCGGCGGTGGCATGATAATGGAAGGTGGCACTATTGGGTTAGTATCGGATGTGTCAGCAACTCCTTTGAAGTGAAATGGCAAGATGGATAAAACAGAATTGGTCAATAGGTCGTTGGGCTCGGTCTGAGCTGGTTGCAGTTGTTCTGCTGTGGGTGATTGGGGTAAGGGCGTTAGTAGTACCAGTTGTACTTCTGGTGAAGTGATCTCCTTGGCAACAGGGATGTCATCCAAGTCTGGACTATCTGCATCCGGACTATCGGACTCCAAGTGAGAGACCACTACATTGGGTAGGATGGTTTTGGTAGGTGGCGGTGATGACGGTGGTGATGGTGGTAACAGCAGTGATGGTGGTGACAGCGTTAATGGCGGTGATGATGATGACGGCGGTGACCGGATGAGGAGCAATGGGTAGGCAGTGCTCTTTTCGCATCTGGGGTACAGCTTCATGACGGCAAGGGTAAAGGCATACCAGTCAGTGGGGGTGGCAGTAGCTTCGTCTAACATCTGCCAGAGCTCAGCTTTGTCGAGGTCGGCATAATGGATGGCATATTGAATCTTCTTCATGTCAGTGAGTGCCACCAGATTTCTGAGTTGGTCTACTTCGGCAAGGAAGGGTGGTAGGGCGATGGTAGATAGGCTGGTGAACTTCGGAGCATCTGGGTGAAATCCGAGCAGCATCTGGAAGGAGATCGACGGCATGTCAGACGTAGATCAGGTCGTTCAGCGGATGGGTTGTAGACCAGTAGTGGATGATGTGGGTACAGAAAGGATGGTCGGATGTGGAGATTGAGTTTCGGCCGATAGGTAGGGGCCAGGTACGGATTGACATTTCATTGGTGGTTATTGAAACTCTAATACCGGTCCTGACAGTGGTTGTTGCATCCGGAGCGCAAATAGCCTAATCGGGAATCAGAGTTTCGGACTTGTCAGATCGGCTGTCAGTTGACTATGTCACAGATGGATGGATATGGATCGGCATTTGTTGGCAGCTAGAGACAGGTTGGTCTTCGGCTAGATCTGCCCAAATACGATTAAGTCTGTCAGGATTGGTGGTCAGGGTTAGTGATAAGACTGGGCGGAATGATGGAAAAATCGTCGGTTACGGTGTAACTGAGCTCAGGTAGCTCAGGTAAAAGATTTCGGTGATGGGAGATGTCGTTGGTCGTTGGGTGATGGCAGTGGTTGCGATGCACTGAAACAAATATGACTATTGGGATATCGGATCCTGAATAGTGTCAGTAAAATTTTCAAAGAAAAAGTTGGGCGGAAAGTGAGGATCTCTCTGAATACTTCTGTGGGCCCCTTGTGGTGGGCTCCAGTTGTAAAACAGTAAACTTGACTTGGAGGACTAGCAGAGAGTAGTCCTAAGCCTGCAGGTAGGTTGAAGGAGACGAATATCATCCCAAAGGGGTCCAACTATGAAGAGAAGTGCAGAAAGACCTGCCCGAGTGGGTACTGCCCAAGGGAGAACAGTCCAGAAGAAGACCAGAAGAAGACCGGAAGTCCGGAGTAGAGAAGGTGATGAGCGGGAAGTGTTGGGGACGTGACAGATGATGATGGTGATGGGCCAGAGACGATTCGGATGGATACAGTGGCATGGTGAGAATCCAATGTGAAGGAAACTGGATTATAACATCCTAAGTACATGGTACTTATAGTCCGGAAGAGTCCAGGTGAACTAATATGAAATAAAACTACTTGCAGAGTGATATAAACGGTGTCCATAATCATATGAAAAGGTCTTCGGAAGACTGGTAAAGTAGGGGTGACGAACGACAAAGGAACCGGTCTTGTATATGACCGGGTGGACTTACTCAGACTACCGGACTTCGATGGATGGGACCGGAGGTGGATGGGACCAGCTCCAGACTGAGCGGCGGTTGGAATGAACGACAGAGATAATGATGTGGTGATGGTGAAACCTGTTGAAATTGTGGTTTACGACCGTAGAGACCTACAGATCTCTACAACGACACCATTGGGAACACCATTGCCTGGCTTTCCACCATCTGCATGACCAAAGGAAAAGGAGGCCTCTCCCTTCTCAAATATGTTGCCAAATTCCAGAACAACATAGTCCTTTCTGGAATCTCTGATCAAAACATCCTGATAAGCTACTTCTCCACTGGACTCCCTTGCCCCCTTATGTCCAAAATCTACTCCATGGAGACCATACCCACTACCATTGATGAATGGTACAAGAAGGCCGTCCACTTCCAAACTATGTGGGACTGCGCCACAGAGATCTCTGGATGGAGCTCTTCCTTCACGCCCCCCACCATGACCCCTTATCGTGCTAGGAAAGATCCAAACGCCATGGACATAGATGCCATCCAAACTATCAAGAAGCTTACCCCCGAAGAGTGAAAATGCTGCTTTGAAAAGAATCTTTGCTTCCGGTGCTGACAGCCCAGACACACTTCCAACAAATGCCCCACTTTTTCCACAGGAATGACGTGACCTGCAAAGAAGGTTGCTGCTGTCAAAGAAGAACTCCCCAAACTTCAAGAAGTTGAAGATGATGACGAAGAAGATGAGGAGGCAGTTAGAACTGTTTATTCTCAGGGTTTTTAGATAGGAAGCCTACCTCGACATTAGCAACTTCCTTTATACGATCTGTACTTGTATCCGCTTTAACCAAGTTAATGCAAATCCCCGTTCAAGTGATACTCCCCTTATACACTATGAAAACTGTTGACACACATGCACTCATCAATAGCAGAGCCAATATCTCCTGCATCAACCAAGACTTCGCAACTAAGCACTGTCTCCCCCTTACAAAACTCTCAACCTGTTACAGTCGGACCAAGAGGGGTGCTCGAGGTACACCACGTGCTGGAAAGCTGGAACCTATAGCGTGCTAGGGGAATGCGACGGAACTGTCCTAGCAGGATCCTATGGTCTAGAGGGCAATCAAGATTTTCAGATATAGGCTCAGAGAAGAGGCTGAGCCTCAAGGTGATCCCGAAGGGTGGTGGAAGAGGAAACAGGGTAGATTCCAGAAGGTAATCCAGATGTAGATCCAGAAAGCTAAGACTAAGGTACATGGTTATGTATGTATGACTTATATAGCTCTAAGGACAATGCATGGACCAGGGAATCTGGGGGTGAGTCATGGCTACTACGATAAGGAGTCCATGAGGAGCGAAGGGGTATATCTATAGAAGAGATATGATACGTTGATAAGCAGGCATACCGCGAGGAGCATATGATGGCCAAGTGGGCCGACGGGACATGAGGGGACGCGTAGTAGACATGTAAGCTAAGATAGGGGCACAAGGTAGTGTCAAGGTGGAGGATATGGAGACACGTGGAAGGGACACATAAGCTAGGAGATAAGGGAGTCCATGGGGGGTACCAGAACGAGGCAGTGGAGAGGACCAGAACGTGCTAAGACACCAGTCTACTTGAGATGTGGGTTAGGCATAAGAGTCACGTTGATAGGATTGTGAGGGTCATGAGGGATACATGGTCACATGAGGATCATGTGGGGGTTCCTAGGGAGAATGCTAGAGGGGACTCAGAGGTAGCCAAGGACTAGGGGTAGGACGAGGGAATCTCTGGGGTATAGGAGATGTGGGGATGAGGGACAAGGACACGTGACGAAGAAAAAGGCTAGGAGCTAGAGCGAGTTGTAACACAACCCCCATCCTTGCCCAAAATGCAGATGGATCCTTGAACAAAAAGGGCAAGATCACGCATACCTGCTCCTTATTCCTCGACATTGGGGGTCTTGCCCAGAAGGTCCTTCTCCACATAATGCACCTGGGACAGGACAATATTATCCTTGGACTCCCATGGCTCCGCGCAGCCAACCCCGACATAGACTGGGCCAAATGGATCGTCAAACTCAAGGAATCCATTGACCAATCTAAACTCCTCCACCAGGAGGTCCGAAAAGACGCCTCACAACACAAAAAGGTCTATTCCTTCCCTCAACACAAATCCAACTCCATCCCAGTCTGGACAATCTTTCAAGATCATGTCCATGCATACAACGACTGGGAATCCCCAGAAGATTACCTTGATATCACAGCACGAAACCAAGCAGTCTACCAAATTATCTGCTGCAGTTCTCATTTTCTCAGGACAACTCAGGTGGCCAAACTAACCCAAGCAATGGAGCTGGCCAAGGCCAAAGCTCTTAAAGCCCCCAAGAAAACCCTACCACCCAAATATGCTGCGTATGAAGCAGTGTTCTTGAAAGAAGTGGCAGACCATCTTCCCCCATCCAGACCATATGGTCACAAGATCAAACTTAAGGAGGACTTCAAACCCTTCATCAGAAAGGTATATCCTCTATCCCTGGATGAGCAAATTGCCACTGATAAATTCATTGACGAAAACCTTGCTGCCAGTAAAATCTCCCTGTCTAACTTTCCACAGGCCTCACCGTTCTTCTTCGTCCATAAGAAGGATGGAGGATTATGCCCTTGCCAAGATTACTGGAAACTTAATGAGGGAACTGTGTGGGATGCTTATCTGCTTCCCCACATCTCCAAGCTAATTGACAAGCTCTGGGATGCTAACCTGTTCTCCAAGTTTGACGTATGTATGATGGAGTTACAACAATATCCAGATCAGCCCCACTGATCACTGGAAAGCCTCATTCATTACCCATCGAGACACCTTTGCCCCAAATGTCATGTTCTTTGATCTGACTAACTCCCCTGCTACCTTCCAGCAGTTCATGAATGATTCCTTTCACAACATGATCACCAAAGGATGGCTGATCATTTATATGGATGATTTACTAATCTTCTCTTTGGATGAACAGATCCACCAAGAATGAACCAAATGGGTTCTCCAAAGGATGATGGAACTTGACCTTCATCTCAAGATCAAGAAATGTACCTTTGCTGCCAGCGAAGTGGAGTATCTCAGAATGATCGTTCATCTGGGACACGTCACCATGGATCCAGTGAAACTAGAAGGAATCGCCAAATGGCCTGCACCGACCACAGTCAAACAGGTCCAATCCTTCCTTGGATTTGCCAACTTTTACAGGAGATTCATTGACAGATACTCCACCACTGCCAGGCCACTCCTTGACCTCACCAAGAAAAACCAACCCTGGGAATGGACTCATGACTGCCAAACTGCCTTTAATCAACTAAAAGTGTGTTTTCTCACCAAACTGGTGTTACAACTCTCCAACACTGCAGCCCAATTTACCATCACCACTAATGTCTCGAAATTCACCACCAGAGGTATCCTCCAACAGCTTGACTCTAACAGTGAGTGGCGTCCCTGTTTCTACATCTCCCAGTTGTTCCTCCCTGCAGAATGAAACTATGACATCCATGATCGCGAACTCCTCACCATCATCCATGCCCTTACTGCCTGGAAGCACTATCTCCGTGGCTCTCCATTCCCAGTTCTTGTCTTCACCCACCACAAGAACCTTACGTACTTCAAATCCCCTCAAAACCTCAACTGCTGGCAAGCCTGATGGCTCCTTGACCTAGCAGACTTTGACTTATCCATCTCCTATACTCCCACTGCACAGCTCATAGGACCCGGCGCCCTCTCCTGACACCCTGACCACACTACTAACACCCCTGATAGCACCGACATCACCCTCCTTCCCAAATCCCTCTTTGTCAACACTATCAATACATTCCTCACATCTAAAATAACTGAGGAATGTAAGACCAACCCTGTTGCCCTCCAAACCCTCCAAAACCTGAAAACCGATGTTCTCCCTTCGTTTTGGGCCCACCTCTTCCCCTGGCAAACAGTCAACAGTATCCTAACCTTCAATGGTCAGGTCTACGCCCCTTCTGCCATCTGCCAACAAATCCTCGCATGTTACCATGACCACCCCACCACCAGACACCCCAGCTTCCTCAAAACCCACCAACTTGTCGCCACCAAGTTCTGGTGGCCTGGACTTGCCACCTTTGTCTGATCTTATGTCTCTGGCTGTGCCACATGCCAGCAAAACAAGTCCAACACCCATCCTATGACACCCCCACTTCTTTCCATTCCTTCCCACTGCTCCTGCCTCTTCCAACAGCTGTCCTGTGACCTTATCACAGACCTCCCCCCGTCCAATGGTTTTGATAGTCTCCTGGTTGTGGTCGACCATGGATTTACTAAGGGGGTAATTCTCTGCCCCACCAAGAAAACCATCTCTGCTGATGGTATTGCTCTCTTATTTGCTCACAAGGTTTACTCTAGATTTGGACTATGTGACAAAATCATCTCCAA
>JBBPLO010001174.1:0-11898 GCA_038089835.1 Retiboletus flavoniger | reverse complement strand
AGGGGAGCAAGGAGTGGGCTTAGAGCTCGTAGAATTGAGTAGACTAAGCTGAGGAGAAGTACATGGGGCGGAGTGATATAAGTATGTATGCCAAGAGGCTTAGGTAAGGGACTCCTAGTGAGTCCGAGATAAGGAGTGAGTCATCCACAGTAGATAAGGATGAGTCATGATGCATCAGTTCTAATAATACAATCAGTTCCGAGATAAGAAGAGCAGAAGGAACCAGGAAAGTGGAACTTGGGGTGTAGATGGAGTTCCTTAGTCTGAGATAAGACAAGAAACATTCGAGGACTTAGCTAAGTAAAGAAAAGAAAGGAAAAAGGGCAATCCACCGTGGATCGTAACATTACCCCCGTGCTAGGGGTGAGGCTCTGACGAACCTTCCTCAAAGGTTGATGTACCCCACGCCAGGGGAGCCGGTCATGTTAGCATAAGTGATGTCATCAAAGACATCGTCAACGTTGTCATCTCCATAGTTGTGGGTCTCGACAGGAGAGTGATGACGACGGGGTCGGTGGTTGTGGTTACACGGTGGTGGTGTGGGATGCGGGGGAGGAGACGGGCGAGTCCTGTGGTTTCGGCAGTGCTCCGGGGAGCGGTTCCCTTGGGAGGATCCCAAAGATGAGGAGAAGTGAGGAGGGGGGTGAGGTCAGCAGAGGGGGCAGCATTGTTGGGAATAACCCAGGGCGAATATGAGACAGAGCGGACACTGGTAGACCTGGCAATCGGCCCGAAAGTGGCCAAGGTGGTGGGAATGAAAGCATGCCTGGTGGTATCTAGGGTGGAACTCCAGAAGGGGAGTCATGCCATCGTTGCCAGTCCAGAAGGCTTCTGCTCGGGCTAAGAAGTCTATTTCGGCAGGGTCAAGAGGGGAAGCAGATGTAGAGGGGGTGGAGTCGGCTCAGTGAGCCTGTCTTTTGGAGTGTTCTCTCAAGTACCTGTCAAGGTCTTGGAAGAATTCGAGTGCTCTGAGCTGGTAGGCTAGGAGGAGGGACACGGCACGCGCATCTTAGTAGATGGAGGAAAGGACGGAGTTAAGGCAGGCGTGCTGTGTGTCCGAGGAGTTGGGAGGAATGAGGCTGAGGCGGGCGATCTGCAGGTAAAGTTTGGAGACGAGCTCCAGGGGGGATGCGTCCTCGACGAAGGACTGCATGGGTATAACAAGCTGGGAGTTGGTCAATGCCAATGCGAGCTCTTGCAAGTCGTCTCGAGAGGGGTAGTTTTCATGCAAACGATGCGTGTTGATGGGGATGTCGACGCTTAAGATGGGCGTCGGGAGGGTGGTAGCGAGCAAGATGGGTGGGAGCTCAGGAGAGCGGTCTCCCCAATGTGGGGGACCAGCAGCAGGGGATCCCCAGCCTGGGGAGGGAGCATGGAAGGATGATGTCATGGGATCATATATGGTGGACGTGTGTGAATCTATGGTAAGAAGATCTAGTAAGTCGTCCATGAGGACAACGTTACGTTCATCAGCAAGAGGGGATGAGAGAGGAGGGGAGGGCTTCGTTTCATGCAGAGGTTAGTTGTCGGAGTCGGACCTTGACAGCAGGGACTTGGGTGGATGGAACTACAGTGGGTAGAGGGTTAGGCTCGTATCCCATGAGGAGGAAGAACGGAGATTGGTTGGTGATGGAGTGGGGTTGGTGGTTGTGTGTGAATTCCGCTTGGGGAATTCGATCTGCCCACAAGGCGGGGGAATCTCCGCAGAAGATGCAGAGATAGGTTTCGATTTCTTGGTTTACCCGTTCGGTTTCTCCGTCCATCTGTGGGTGGAAGGCGGTGGAGAGCGTGAGTTTGTAGTTGAGGATGTGGGCAAGTTCTTTGGAGAAGGCGGAGGTGAATTGTGGGCCGCGATCTGAAATGATGTGGTCAGGGAGGCCGAAGCGAGAGTATACTTTGTGGGCAAAAAGGGTTGCCATCCCGGCAGCGGTGATAGATTTTTTTGTGGGGCAGAGAATCACCCCCTTTGTAAGTCTGTGGTTGACCACGACCAGGAGACTATCGAACCCCTCGGAGGGGGGTAAGTCCGTGATTAGATCACAGGAGATCTGTTGGAAGGGGTGGGAGCAAGTGGAGTGAATGGAGGTGAGCGGGGGAGTAGTTGGGTGAGTGTTTGCCTTGTTTTGCTGGCAAACTGCGCAGCCAGAGATGTAGGATTGGATATAAGCGGCCATAGCGGGCCACCAATACTCGGCACAGACGAGTTGTCTAGTTTTCTGGATGCCGGGATGACCGGCGGAGGGATGGTCATGGTGTTTGGCCAGGATGGTCTGGCATGAGTCGGGCGGGGTGTAGACACGACCGTTGAAGGTGAGTATCCCGTCGACGGTTTGCCATGGGGAGAGACGGGAGTGGAAGGCTCCAGAGGTGGGGAGAGTCGGGTTCAGGGATTGGATGGCTGCCAAGGCCATGGCGTCGGTTTTGCATCCTTCTTTGATTTGGGATGCAAGGAGGGTATCAATGGAGGAGATGAAGATGTCGTCAGGGAGGAGGGTGACGTCGGTGTTGTCGGCGTCTTTAGTTTCGTGGTCTGGGCAGCGGGAGAGAGCGTCGGGACCGGCGAGCTGAGCGGCGGGGGTGTAGGTGAATTGTAGATCGAAGTCTGCGAGGTCGAGAAGCCAGCGGGCCTGGCAGCAGTTAAGGCTCTGAGGTTTGCGGAAGTAAGTGAGGTTTTTATGGTCGGTGAAGACCTGGACGGGGAAGGGAGAGCCGCGGAGATAGTGTTTCCATGCTTGGAGGGCGTGGATGACAGCGAGGAGTTCGCGGCCGTGGATGTCGTAGTTTCGTTCTGCAGGGAGGAACGATTGGGAGATAAAAGAACAGGGTTTCCATTCCCCGTTCTCGTCAAGTTGTTGGAGGATGCCTCCGGTGGCGAACTTGGAGGCGTCGGTTGTGATAGCAAATTGTGCTCCGGAGTTTGGGAGACGTAGGACTGGGCGTTGGAGGAATCGGTCCTTGAGATCCCCAAAGGCTGTTTGACAGTCGGGGGTCCATTCCCAGGGCTGCGTTTTCTTAGTTAGGTCGATGAGGGGGCGAGCGAGCGTTGAGTAGTTGGCGATGAATTGCCTATAAAAGTTAGGAAATCCGAGGAAAGATCGGACTTGTTTTACGGTGGTTGGGACGGGCCATTTGGAAATGCCCTCCAGTTTGACCGGGTCCATAGCAGCGTGGCCCAGTCGGATGATCATTCCAAGGTATTCGACCTCGTCGGTTGCGAACTTACATTTTTCGAGTTTGAGGTGAAGGTCTAGTTCGGACATTCTTTGGAGGACGCGCTTGGTGCGTTCTGTGTGTAGGGCGTCGTCTGGGGAGAAGATGAGTAGGTCATCCATGTAGATAATTAGCCATCCTTCGGCAATCATGTCGCGGAAGGAATCGTTCATGAATCTTTGAAACGTGGTGGGGGAGTTAGTAAGTCCGAAGAACATTACGTTTGGTTGGAAAAGTCCGTGGTGAGTTACGAAGGCGGCTTTCCATCTGTCTTCGGGTTTGATTTGTATGTTGTTGTATTTCCAGCGTACGTCAAACTTGGTGAATTTCTTGGCGTCTCGGAGTTTGTCGATTAATTCTGAGATCAGAGGTAGTGGGTAGGCATCCCATATGGTCGCCTCGTTGAGTTTGCAGTAGTCTTGGCAGGGCCTGAGGCCACCGTCCTTTTTGTGGATGAAAAAGAAGGGAGAAGCCTGTGGGGAGTTTGACGGGGAGATTTTCCCGGCGGCTAGGTTCTCATCGATGAATTTATCTGCTGCTTTGGTTTCGGCAGAGGACAAAGGGTATACTTTCCCGATGTGGGGGACGAAGTCGGGTTTGAGTTTGATCTCGTGATCGTAGGGTCGGCTGGGAGGAAGGTGGTCAGCTGCGTCTTTGGAGAAGACAGACTTGAATTGTTGGTATTCCGGGGGTAAGATGGTCTTTGGTATCGCGAGGGTTTCAGCTCGGGCGAGTTCCGTGGCTTGAGTGAGTCTTGCTACTTGGGCAGGTCGGAGGAAGCGGGATCCACACCGCATGATCCGAAAGACGGATCGATTTTTGACAGTGGCGTTCATGAAGATGTCTTCAGTGGTCCATTCGTTGTAGTCTCGAAGGTGGTTGTTCAAGATGGTCCTTACTGGTAGGGCGTCGGGCTCGTGGTCGGGGAAGGTATAGACTTTGTCATGTCTACACTGGTCGAGGCGGACCTTCTCCTTGCATAGCTTGGATTGGTCAGTTTTCTCATCTAGCGAGAGGGTTTGTTTTGCCCAATCGATCTTGGGGTTTGTGGCTCATAGCCAGGGGAGGCCGAGGATGACGTTGTCTCGTCCAAGGTGCATGACATGGAGAAGGACTTGGTGGATTAGTCCTCTGACGGTAATGAAGAGGGAAGACGTATGGGTAATCTTTCCCTTCTTGTTTAGTGATCCATCGGCATTGCGGGCTTGGATTGGGGTGGAGAGTTTTGTGAGAGGTAGTTTGTGTTTCTCGACGAAGGCTCGGTCGACGCAAGAAATATTAGCTCCACTGTCGACGAGGGCGGAGGTGGCGACGGTTTTCTTGGTGTACGTGGGTTGCATGACTTGAATGGGGATTTGCATAGATTTCTCAGTTGTGTTTACTAGTACAGCTTTTACAGAGGAAGGGGCTAACGTCGGGGTAGGCTTCCTTTCTAAAAATCCTGGAGGAAGACGGTCTTTATGTCTTCTCCATCTTCTTCGTCTTCTTCGTCATCATCGTCCTCGATTTCTTGTAGTCAAGGGACTTCTTCATTGGCTACTTCGGCGACCTTCTTGGTAGGTCGGGTCGGGGTACCTGTGGGGCGCTGTGAAGAAAACGAGGGGCATTTGAAAGAGGGGTGGCCGGGTTGTCGGCATCGGAAGCATAGCTTCTTCTCGATGCACCATTTCCTTTCCTCGGGAGAGAGTTTCCTGATGGTGTGGATGACATCTACGTCCATGGCGTTGGGGTCCTTTCAGGGGGTGTTCGAGGTGGACGGGGTGGTTTGAGAGGTTGGACGGTATGTCCGTTTGGTGATCTCTTGGATTCTTTCCCACATGGTTTGGAAGTGGGTCGCTTTCTTGTACCATTCTTTGGCGGTTGTCAGAGGGGTTTCCATAGAGTAGATCTTCATCATCAGGGGTTGGGGGAGCCCTGCAGAGAAGTATGCGATGAGGACGTTGTCATCGAGTATTTTGGAGACGACGACGTTGCAACGGAAGTCTGTGATGTATCTGGTCAGAGAGGGTTCATAGGTCCCTTTCTTCTTGATCATTCGCGTGGTGGTGAGCCACGCGATGGTGTTACCGATCGAATCTTGATGTTCGAAGGCGGTGTTGAATTCGTTTACGAAGGTGGGGAAGGTTCCGAGAGTGATTATTCCGGTGGCCATGCACTTTTGGCAGAAGGTGGCGGCCCATGTGGTGGCAGATCCCTTGGTCATGTGAGAGAGGGCGAAGGCAATTCATTTAGCGTCAGTGTCGTAGACATCCTCATTGACGAGGAGGTAGAACTGTACAGTATGGAGCCACTGTGCGGCTGTATCAGAGGACCCATCGAAGGGTGTAGGGGCTCCAAGACAGAGTTCCTTTCCTGAGGACATAGTCTTTCTGGGTGGAGTCGGCCGAGGGAACGGGGGACGCGGTCTAGATAGAGGGTGCTCAGTGAGCACTGGGTACGGCGTAGGTCTGGGAGGGAGAGGAAAGACGGGTTGCATGGTAATGGGAGTGGGAGAAGAAGGGGTAGGAACTCTCAGAAGGTTAAGTTGGGCGGAAAGGTCGTGGGCGAGCTGGAGAGTTTCCTCCTGCTCTTCTCGGCTTGTGGGGTTGACTTTGAGGTCAGAGTGGTTGAGAGACGAGGGAGACGAGGGGTCCGGGGACGAGGGTTGTTCAGTGACGATGTCACGGGGGAGGAACCACCTGGTAGGGGTTCGGGGATCAATGATGGCGCGTTGCCCAGGGAATCACCCCGTGCAGGCTGAGTGTGGGAGTGTGGTTAGGAAGTAAGATGACCTAGTAGTCACTTGTAGGGAAGAGCTTAGTCTTTTGTTACATCGGGCTAGGACCGACGGGGTCTCAAGTGAGTTAACTGCCTCGACGGAAGACGAGTGAGGTGGACTTAGGAGAGTACAACGAGAGAGGACTTCGAGGTACGACGAGTACGGGTCTAGTGCCCAGTACGAGGACAAGCATAGGTCCAATGCCTACAGCTTGGGACGAAGGTTACTCGTTGGGGATTCCCGCAGAGTCAAGGGGGCAAGGCTCAAAGGGGATTCCTTGGGCCTTGGGACAAAGGACAGAGAGACTTTCGGGGAATGCCTTTAAGCCGCAGTGGTACCACTACAGATGGCGACGAGGGGAGCGAGGAGGCCAAGTAACTCATAGTATTCAAGAAGACTAAGCTAAGGAACTACAGGCAAGTATGTGGGGTTTAAATACGGCTACCGAAAGGGATTACGTAAAGGGATGTGTCAGCATCGAAGATAAGGAGTGAGTCAGCTAGATAAGGGCTGAGTCACGACAAGTCATATCTAATAATACAACGGTTCTGCGGAAGGCCATGGAAGGGCGAAGAAGCGGAAGGAACCGGGGAAGCGGTACACGAGGTAGCAACGGCGTACCTGAGGTCCGAAGGCAGTGAGGACCGAATGAGACTTAGCTAAGTAGATAAAAGAAAAGAAAAGAGATAGGAGACCGAGTCTCATATCGTAACATCCACCGGACATTATTAACCAGGAAGAGGAATATAAGGTTGAGGTAATCTGCAGTCACAAAGGCCCGCAGTCAAGAAGACAGTTCCTGACCTCATGGAAGGGTTACCCATGGTCAGAGGACACTTGGGAACCTGAATCGAACCTTCTTCACGCTGCTGACATCCTCAGAGCCTATAAATGCCTCCACTCCCTCTAAGAAATCTAGGTAACGTTTACTAGAAGTCAGTCTCTTCGTGAGTATCACCTAGCCTAACGCTCTACCTACCCTTCAACCCACTCCCCCACCAATCATGTCCCAACCCATCTCACGAAATCCTTCTCCCTTCTCATCCTCTTCGTCATCATCCTCATGATCGATCCTCCGGTCCCAATGAGCCTTCCCCTTATACCTACCTGAGCGAGAAAGGCTCTCCCTGTTCTCCACCATACTAGAAACTCCCACCCTCTCCATGGCCATTGAAGCACACCCCAGCTTCCCCACCGATGAAGTAACCCATTCCCTCATCCACACCTACCACACCATAGCCTCAGCCCAATGCCTCTCCGAGACATTAACTCCACCCGACCCCACTTTACGCTTCACAATGAATGAAGCCTCTCCTCACTGCCTTACCGCCCTATCTTTTCATGGATTCTCTACCTACGTAGAAGAAATCCCCCACACCCTTATCTTCCCCATGGTCCGTTGAGTATTATCTTCTCTCCCCCACGCCCAATGCAACCTATACGTACAACAAGTAGAAAATTTTCTTCTCTCCCAACCTTGCCCCCTTCCTCTTCCCATTCCCCCCCCTCACTCCAGACCTCTTGCCGAACGACTCACTGACTTCCCCTACCCCTCCACTCCTGCTCAAGAGTCCAGCCCGGACTTCTCCACCTCTATCCCCATCCCCATCCCTGAGGAACTCCCCCTCATGGAATACCACACTTCCATCACTGTCATGGTCAAAGACGAACCACCTATACCCCCCACCTTTCCTGTTTGCCAGGAATCACGTGAGATTCGTCTTCCCAATGGGAACACCGTTCTCTCCTCCCCAGTTCGGGTTACCCCATGGCCAGATATCATCAGTCCCACCCCAGCCACTCCGTCCTCCATCTGTTTTCAGTGTAACCTACAAGGTCACCATCTTCAGGACTGTCCCCGTCACCGCTGTGTACACTGCCACCTTTACGCCCCTGGCCATCTCACGGTTCAGTGTGCACTTTTCCAGTGTAGCCACTGTAACAACTGGGGCCACACAGAATGCTTTTGCCCCCACAGGAATTGTGGAATTTGCCATGAACCTGGGCATGTCATCAGTAACTGTCTGTTCAAGGTGCTATCCCCCTCTCAACAGGGTTCCATCTTTGGAGTCAGTTCCCCCACCCGAAGAGTCTCTTCATAGGAACAGCTGGTTGCTCGAGCCTGGGGCTTGATTATACGAAGGGGGTAATGTTACAATTTTCTTTCCCTATCATCGTTTCCTTCTGCTTGTACATTTCACTTCTCTAGTCTCTTACTGAGGACATCATATCTCTCAGGCACAGGAGGTATACCTCTTCATTGGAGGACCTTCTACATTATCCTTAGCCTGCTTTCCATAGAACCTAGTCGCTCCGCTTCCTCTTGGACCTTCACCTCCTAACTAAGTTCTCTCATACTTAGTCATATCTCCTCCGTTCACTTAGTCATACTTGGTCCGAGCGTGGGAAGTCTCCCCAGTATTTAGTCCTTCGCCACTCCTGTACCACAGTTCCTTATTCTTGAACTGCGCAATATTAGTGTACACTCTGGAGTCATCCCTCTATCCTTGCTCCTCAGTAACCTTAGCAACTCTAAGGTTAGTCCCTCACCCCCTAGATCTCTATCAGAAGTCGGTCTCTTCATGAGTATTGCCTGTAGACGATCTTTGTCACCCTCAAGTCCTCTTTGCTATGCTACACGTAACAATGATCCTCATCATTGTTTACAACATCAAGTGCGACACCTCTGAACCTCTGAACTCCGGCCTCTGAAATCAGGGCAACAATTCTGAGCAAGGGCACACCACATACAGTGAAGCCAAGCCCCGGCCCCCAGCTTAACTCTGAAGTTTCGGAGTTAGCTCTGGAGTTGAACCAGTCTTAACAGTTTTTATCCAAGATTGGTCTGATGGTTCAGTAGGAGGAAGACTGGCCAGAGCAGTGGCTAAGGATGGCTCCAGCAAGCAGGTGGAATCCCCCATCAAAGTTCTCTGGGATGACGAGATAGAGGAGGACAATACCCCTGTCAAGCTGAAGGAGAAGGGGAAAGGAAAGGCAGCAGCAGTAAAGAAGATTGGCAGGAAGACTCTGGTCCAATGGCAATGGGACCAAATCCCCCACCAGCTCAACACTGCTCACTCACACCTGTACCAAATCAGGGCAAGCATCAAGGCGTTAGATGTGGAGCAGGAGGAGGTGATGGCAGAGGTCAGCAATCTGGTTGAGGAGTTGGAGGAGTTGGACATGTAGAAAGGGTTCCATTGTTAGCATAGTCCGATCTTTGTATCCATATATGTAGTCCATTCATTGTATGAATAGTCTGGTTGTCGAAGGGAGTGAAACAACAATGTGGACATAAAAGAAGAAGCAAAAGTAAGTAAGTATGAAAGACAAGAGAGGGAGTAAGTATGTTATGTGGGCTGCCACCTGGCTTGGCTTCATTGGTCTACTTCTAGCATCTATCCCTACCAGAGTTACCTCGGTCTAACAGCAGTCTTTGGTATGGGTGGTATATGGTTCAGCAGTCTATAATACTGTGGGTAACAGGTGTGGTGTCTCAGAGCATGTTTGAAGGAAAGGTCAGTCAGTAATCAGTTAGTTGGAGACATGTTTGATGAGATGGAGTGAGTGGAGTGGTATTCTACATATTTTTGGCTGTATTCATTGTTTTTCAGTAATGGGAGACTATAGTATGAGTGCATTTTTAGTAACGTTTTTGTTTTTTGGAGGAAAACATATCACTGGGCAAATACCAGGGTAAGACAGAGACATATAGTATGGTAGAATGATGGTATATTCAATAGAGAAGGCAGTGTTTGGGTGAGTGTCAGTGATGATGAGGAAGGGGGTTATCCAGCATTGATGGTGACCATTTTGTCAATTTCTGGTTCATCAATCACTATTTCTGAGTAGGTCACCAGGGGCTTCTTCATCAGAATAAGTCCAGTCCTGTTAGACTGGTAGACCGTGGTCTCAGATTTGGGTTGCAAAACACTAAAATTAAATGGGGAGAATGGTAGTAAGGCTCCCTCCCCATGGTAAGTTTCAATGATGACCTTCCAGTCATCATGGGGATGGTAGGAGCAAGCGTCAGGAGGTGGTGGTCAATGTGGGCTAGGAGTCCAGTCAAAATGGACTGACCCGGTTGGTGTTAGGTGTGGGCATGGGGGTATGACTGTCAAGGAATGGTTAGCAGTAACAGCATGATGGTATGAGTATGTTTGGTAATGCCCCAAGGGGGACTTTGATAGAAACAATGATGATAAGGGTGTTATAGTTTTGCTCCTCTCCCACCGGGTCCTTTTACTTCTTTCATACACATCTATCATCTCTGTCTATGGATGATGAATATCTTGTGTCCAGACCACATACCTTTTTCTTTGTGGACCCTCTTCTCTCTTTCTCTGTCATCTCCCTTTGAACAATGCTTATATCATGTCTACCTCTTTGGACTCTCCTCCTAGCTAAGCTCCCCTTATGCTTAGTTGTTCCCTTTCCTTCCATGAGGTTCCTCTCAGTGCCATGGTCCGTGTGCTGACTAGATCCCTATAAATAGATAGTCAACTCCACATGTACTCTCTATTCTTGATCTGCACAATATTAGCGTAATATCACCAATCATCCCTAGTCCTCATCCTTGTGAACTTGGTGACTCCAAGTTCTTTCTAACCTCAGATAAGTCTTAGCAACCCTAAGACTTCCCTTCACCTTTTGGGTTATCTATCAGACATTGGTCTCTTCATGAGTATCGCCTGATAGCTGACTATCCCTCGAGCCCTAGTCCTTGTAGATACGCTATGCGTAACAAAAGATCAAGAATCCTCCTTGGTCCCACCTCTCTGGGTGAAGGACCCACCCCTCCTCCATCATGTCTTACAGAATCCCTGAAGACAGCAACATCGACATCCCTGAAGTACCCCAATGAACCCCCACTTGTTGTATCACCAGATCTAGTCACCCATTGAACCCACCCTTGATAATCCCTAGCTCCAGACCATGGTACTCCCTACCTGGATCAACCCCCAGAGCCCAACAACAGCTCCTCAACCCTCCCAGTCAATCGCCATGCCCACCAAACCCCCAACGTCCACCTAGCCCCCCACCTCATCGTTCCCCTAGTCCACAAACCCCTCTGTCTTGCCCTAGCACCCCCACCATGCCTTCTGAACTTAAAGCAGGACTCCCCGCTGACTTCTCCAGAAACTCCTCTGATGCCTCCCGATGGATCAAAGCTATGGGAGCCTACTTTAGGATGAACCCCTCCCACTACCCCCTCAACCCTGAAAAAATCATGATGGTCCTAAACAAAATGCCATCTGGAAGAGGAGCCTCCTTTGCTGAAGCATGGTATGACAAAATGGCTGACATCTCCATCGCTCCAAAAACCTTTGATGAGTTCATCAAAGAATTCAAAACCACCTTCTTCTCTTATGACATCAAAGCCACCACCCACCTCAAGCTCACTAAACTTCACCAAAAAATTACCTGTGCTGGTGACAGTTTCCAACAATACATCACTGACTTCCAGAATTTAGCTGGAAAGTCCAACATCACTGATGAGACCACCCTCATCGACCACTTTGCCCTCAGCCTCGACCAACAGATCACTATGATGATCTTATCCATGGGGACAGTCCCCACCACTATCGAAGAATGGGTTACCAAAGCAAAGACCTTCCACGCCCAGAAAATGAAAATCCAAGTGCTTCGTGCTGGGATCACCCCCTCCCCTTTTTCTTTCAACAACCACACCAGGGACCCCAACACTATGGATGTCAACATGTCCACCACACTCACTAAGCTTACCCCCACTGAACGTGCCAAGTGCATCAAGGAAGGACAATGTTTCCACTGCAGAACCATCAGACATGACGCCTGCAACTGCAGAAAAACCCCTACCCCCAATCACTCCCAGAACATCAGAACCACCACCTGGGAAGAACAAGAGGAAACTCTCCAACTCTCCCATGACCTTTCAGCCCAACTCAACC
>JBBPLO010001173.1:0-11905 GCA_038089835.1 Retiboletus flavoniger | reverse complement strand
CTGAGATGTGGAAAGTGGGAGGTTGTTGTGTGTGCAAGAGATACTCACAGAGAGACTGTCGATTGCACACACAGTACTCAGAGTTGGTGGAGGTTCTTATAAGTGGAGAGAATGCGGGCAGAATGGCAGAGATTGGCTTCCAGTTCCCATGTATTCTTGGATGACGGGTATCCTTTCCATGCTGTGAGGTATTTTCGCCTGTGGGGGAGGCCTTTGTGTGCTAAGATAGTGGAGACTTCATATTCCTCTTCCTGATTGATAAGGTCAGGTGGAGGGGAAGAGAAGCTGGGACCAAAGGCGGCCGAGGTGTGATAGGGTGATAAGAGAGATACATGGAAGACATTGTGAATTCTCCAGAAACGAGGAAGGCGGAGTTGATATGATAAGGGAGATAAGACGTGGGTGATTTCAAATGGACCAAGCCATTTAGGAGAGAGTTTCCTCAAAGGATATTGTAGCCAGAGGTTTGTGGTTTCAAGCCAGACCTTATCTCCAACTTTCCAAGGATCAAATTTTCTCCAGGAGCGTGCTATCATGAGTTTCCTGGCAATTTCGTGAGTGGCAAGGGCTTCTTTTCAGGAGGAGTCTAAGAAGGAAAGTCGTTCTTCAAGAGCGGGGATAAAGGTCTTTCCAAAAGGAGGGAAGGAGTGAGGTTCATAGCCATAGAGTAGGGAAAATGGGGATTTCTTTGTAGAGGAATGAGGGGTGGAATTGTGGTGGAACTCTGCGGCAGAAAGGAGGGACAGCCAGGAGTTGAAGTTGTTAGCGCAGAAGATTCATAGGAATATTTCTAACTCTTGGTTGGTTGGTTTGGTTTGGCCATCTGTTTGAGGATGGTAAGCAGATGACAGGTGGACGTCATATTTGAGGATGCAAGCTAGTTCAAGGGCGAAGGCTGAAGTGAACTGGGGTCCTCTGTTGGAGATCATGGAGTCATATAGACCAAAGCGTTTGAAGACGTTTTCATAGAAGAGAAGAGCGATGCCAGCGGTGGCAATAATTTTGAAACAGGGGATTAAAATTACCCCCTTACTAAGGCTATGGCTGACCACAACCATGATGGAGTCTAGATTGGCAGAGGGGGGAAGATTGGTGATGAGGTCGACAGAAACTTGATGGAAGGGGAGGGTGGACGAGAAGGGGATGGGTGAGAGGGGCAGTTGCATGGGATGTGTGTTGGGTTTGGATTGTTGGCAGGTAGGGCAGCCCCGGACAAAGTGGTGGACAAATGTGAAAAGACCTGGCCACCAGAAGTCACATTGTAAAACACAAAAGTACTCTGGGAGTACTTCCAAAGGGTGTGGGGTGCGATGGGTTTGTCCCCAAAGAGGGTTCGAGGCAGAGGTGAAGTGCCAGAAGTGATAGGATGGAAGGAAATGAAGTCCAGAGGAAGTCCAGAGTGAGCGCGGGAAAGTCCGGAAGTCCGAGAGTCTGGAGTTGTGTCGTCGGGGCGGTAGGCATTCGGTGCGTCATAGAGTGATAGGAGTAGATGGCGGGGAAGTTGTTCATGCGTGTGCGGGTGATTCTAGTGCATAGGGACGTGCGTGCGATGATACGAGTGTGAAACAATGATCTCGAAAGATGTATTTCAAAGAAATACTACAAAGCTTTATAGTCCGGGCATTTCCCAGGACTGTCAGGGACAAATAGATGATGAACTGTAACTATAAAACGAAGTGAAATGGTGATGAAACAGTTACAATGTAGTATGAAAGTGTCTGAAGTAAATATGGAACAACCAGGGAGATGTAGACTGGGAGACCGTCCAGAGTTCGTCCGGAGTTCCGGACCAGCGCAGGAAAGTGGTCCGGACTAGGTCGGACGGTCCAGAGATGGTTCTACTGTCGAAGTGGAGTGACTGGAAGTCATTGAAAACTTGTAGGAATGGCGTATACCATGGTAGAGAGCTTTGGCTCTCTACAATGTTCAAGAATGGCTTGAGTACAGAAAACTCCCATGTGTCCAGAGAGGGGTGAGGAGTGAAGGGAATGAAGAAGTGAAGAGCATGTGGTGGGCAGTACATACATTTGGTTACAATAAAAGAGATGGCCATTGTTAAAGGACCAGTCAGAGAGGGAGGAACAGGGGAACAAGGGGGAACCTGAGGAAAGGGCGGAGAGGGCATCAAGGACTAATGGATCCTGTGCAGAGGAAGTTTTGACATGGTGGGCTAGAGAGAGGTCGAGAGTGTTGATGATAACAGAGTCAGGAAGGATAGAGGCGTCCTGATTGTCAGAGGATGTGTCAACTGGGTCACAGCAGGAGAGTGCGTCAGCAGGGCCCATTTTGGAACCAGGGGAGACCTTCCACAAGATGTCATAGTCTTGGAGGAATAGAGCCCAGTGTGCTTGCCGACAAGAGAGTTTACAGGGATCATGGATATATGAGAGGTTTTTATAATTGGTAATAATGGTGATGGGGAGAGAGGATCCCTGGAGGTATTGATGCCACTCAGATAAAGCCAGAATGACTGCAAGGAGCTCGCAATCATAAATGTCATAGTTGCATTCAGTGGGGGTGAAGGTCTTGGAAAAGTAGGTGACGGGTTGGAGATTGCCATTGACATCGGCTTGCATGAGAATGGCACCAGCTGTTACGATACGAGATGCGGTCTCCTATCTCTTTTCTTTCTCTTTTCTTTTACACTTAGCTATGTCTCCTTTCGTCCTCATAGCCTTCGGACTCCAGGTACGCCATTGCCGCCTCGTGTACTGCTTCCGCGGTTCCCTCCGCTTCTTCATCGTTCTACGACCTTCCACGGAACCGCTGTATTATTAGACATGACTCGTTGTGACTCAGCCCTTATCGTGCTGACTCACTCTTTATCTTTGACGCTGACGCGTCCCCTTACGTAACCCTTGGCTGGCTCTATTTAAACCCTCGCTATCGCATATATTCCCCTTAGCTTAGTCTCCTCAATCTACAAGGTTCTAAGCCACTCCTCGCCCCTCGTCGCTGTCTGCTATCAGCACACTAAGTCTGCGGGACTTCTCCGCAGCCTTCACTTCGTAACCTTCGCCCCGGACTTAAGGAAACCCCTTGAAGTCCATCCGCAGGCCGTTTGGCATTGCTTCCGTTCATAAGGGAAACCTTTGAACGCGTGTCTCCGAAGACTTCTGTCGGAACACCCGAGTATCCTCCCTCGTCTTCGTGTTCACGGAGAACTCACTCCACTGGTATCCACAGCCCAGTCGTCCTTCGCCTTAGACCTCTTAGAGAACCTTCTGAGGATCCGCTGGTATCACAGCCCAGCGTAACAAAAGACTAAGCTGACCCCCACGGACGACTTTCAGGTCACTCCTCCTACCCACTCCCGCCTTCAGTCCGCACGGGGTGATTCCCTGGACAACCGTGCACCCCCTTTCCCACGATCAGCCTGCATGGGGTGATTCCCTGGGCACTGCGTCACCATTAGCACCTTCTGGCTCAAACCTTGAGGTACGCCCAACCAAGGCCAGTCCTCCCCTGAACCCTCGTCCCCCTCGACCGACCGCTCAGACCCGGACCTCAACCCCACCTCTATCCAAGAGGAAGACGAAACCCTCCTCCTTGCCCAAGAAATCGCTCGACAACTTAGTATTCCGCGAATTCCTTCCCCTGAGACTCCCACTCCCACTGCCACGCAACCGAGCATGTCTATCCCTACCAGACCTACTCGGCTCCCAACCCTCACAGGGCTCCCTCTCTCTCGCACACGTCCCACCGTCGCTCCCTTGCCCTCGCCCACAGCTACAATGGCTGCAAAGGAACTCCGTCTTGGAGCCCCTGAACCCTTCGATGGGTCCCACGATCAATCCGAACAGTGGTTCAACACTGTCCAGTTCTACCTCCTCGTCAACGAGGACATCTACGACACCGACGCGAAGAAAATCGCGTTTGCTCTTTCGTATATGACTAAGGGATCTGCCGCCATCTGGGCCACAACCTTTAGACAAAAATGCTTCTCTGCCGGGACCATCAACCTCGGAACCGTCGCAGCTTTTACCACCGAATTCCTGGCTGCCTTCAAGCACCAGGATTCCATCAGGAACGCCATCGCCTGGCTTTCCACCACTCGCATGCAAAAGAAGAAGGACGGCTTCTCCCCCTCCCTTCTTAAGTACATCGCTACCTTCCGTAGCAAAGTCGCCGTCACTCAGATCACTGACGACAATGTCCTTATCGCCTACTTCGCTGCAGGCCTCCCTTCCTCCATCATGTACAAAATCTACGCGATGGAAATGCCCCCCACCACAATTGCCGACTGGTACTCTAAGGCCACACACTTCGACAACATGTGGAACCGTGCCCACGAGGTCGCCTCCAGATCCGGAGCCGACCGAGCCAAGAATATCACCTTCACCCCGAAGGCCCGAGTCGACCCAAACGCCATGGATGTCGACGTAATCAAAACCATCCCCAAGCTGACTCCCGAAGAGAGACAAAGGTGCATCAAAAACAACCTCTGCTTCAGATGCCGCCAAAGCGGCCACCCCTCCCGCAGCTGCCCCACCTTTTCTCCACAGGTCTCGAAGACCCCTCGCCCACCAACCAAGAAGGTGGTGGAGGTGGTCGACGATGAAGAAATCCCCCGCCTTCAAGAAATTGAAGATGACGATGAAGACGAGGAGGACATAAAGGCCGTCTTCCTCCAGAATTTTTAGAACGGAAGCCTACCTCGACGTTAGCCCCTTCCTTTATAAACGCTGTACTAGTAAACACGACTGAAAAATCTATGAAAATTCCAATCCAAGTCGTGCGACCTACATACACCAAGAAAACTGTCAATACCTCCGCCCTCGTCGACAGCAGAGCAAGCATCTCTTGCGTCGACCGCGCCTTCGTCGCGAAACACAAACTCCCCCTCACCAAACTCGCCACCCCGATCCTGGCTCGCAACGCCGATGGATCAACCAACAAGAAAGGAGAGATAACTCACACCTCCTCTTTGTTCATTGTCGTCGGAGGACTCGTCCATCAGGTCCTCCTCCACGTCATGCACCTCGGAAAGGACAACGTCATCTTGGGACTCCCCTGGCTCCGAGCCAACAACCCCAAAATCGATTGGGCAAAACAAACCCTTTCGCTAAACGAAGCCACGGACCAATCCAAACTCTGCCGGGAGAAAGTCCACCTCGACCAATGTAGACACGACAAGGTCTACACGTTCCCTGACCACGAGCCGGACGCCATACCAGTAAAGACTGTCTCGCATGACCACCTCCGAGACTATAATGACTGGACGACGGAAGATGTCTTTATGACCGCCGCCACCAAAAACCGAGCCACATTTTGAATCATGAGATGCGGATCTCGCTTCCTCTGACCTGCCCAAGTGGCAAGGCTAACCCAAGCCACCGAACTTGCCAGGGCCGAAGCACTCGCCGCACCTAAAACCCTCCTACCCGCCGAATACCAACAATTCGTGTCCGTCTTCTCCAAAGACGCCGCCGATCACCTCCCTCCCAGCAGACCTTACGACCACGAGATCAAACTTAAACCCGATTTCGTCCCCCACATCGGAAAGGTATACCCTCTATCTCCTGCCGAAACGGAAGCAGCAGACAAGTTCATCGACGAGAATCTAGCCCCCGGGAAGATCTCCCCATCTAACTCCCCACAGGCCTCTCCCTTCTTCTTCGTCCACAAGAAGGACGGTGGTCTTAGGCCCTGCCAAGACTACCAAAAACTCAATGAGGCGACCATACGGGACGCCTACCCTCTTCCCCTGATCTCGGAGCTTATCGACAAACTCCGAGACGCCAAGAAATTCACGAAGTTCGATGTACATTGGGGATACAACAACATGCAGATCAAACCCGAAGACCGGTGGAAGGCCGCCTTCGTAACCCACCGCGGACTCTTCCAACCCAACGTAATGTTCTTTGGGTTAACTAACTCCCCCGCAACCTTCCAGCGGTTCATGAATGACTCCTTCCGCGACATGATCGCCGAAGGATGGCTAATCATCTATATGGATGACCTCCTCATCTTCTCCCCAGATGACGCCACGCATACCGAACGCACCAAGCGTGTTCTCCAAAGGATGCTCGAGCTTGACCTCCACCTCAAGCTCGAGAAATGTAAGTTCGCCACAGACGAGGTCGAGTACCTCGGAATGATCATCAAACTGGGCCATGCCGCTATGGACCCGGTCAAGCTCGAGGGCATTGACAAATGGCCCGCCCCCACCACCGTCAAGCAAGTCCGATCTTTCCTCGGATTCGCTAACTTCTACAGGCGATTCATCGCCGACTACTCAACTCTCGCCCGTCCCCTGATTGACCTTACCAAGAAAACACAACCCTGGGAATGGTCCCCCAACTGTCAGGAGGCCTTTGAAAACCTCAAAGACCGCTTCCTTCAAAAGCCAATCCTGCGCCTCCCGAACTCTGGAGTGCAGTTCGCTATAGCCACCGATGCCTCCAAGTTTGCCACCGGAGGTATTCTCCAACAGCTCGACGAGAACGGGGAATGGAAACCCTGTTCTTTTATCTCCCAGTCGTTCCTCCCCGTGGAACGAAACTATGACATCCACGACCGCGAACTCCTCGCAGTCATCCGCGCTCTCCAAGCGTGGAAACACTACCTCCGCGGCTCCCCCTTCCCCGTCCTGGTCTTCACCGACCACAAAAACCTTACCTACTTCTAGAAACTGCAGAACCTCAACCGACAACAAGCCCGCTGGCTCCTTGACCTAGCGGACTTCGACCTGCAGTTCTTCTACACCCCTGCCGCCCAACTCGCCGGTCCTGACGCCCTCTCCAGGCGAGCGGACCATAACACCACGGACGCCGACAACACCGACGTCACCCTCCTTCCGGACGACCTCTTCGTCTCCTCTGTCGACACCCTCCTCGCCTCCCAGATCAGGGACGGCTGCAAAACCGACCCTACCACCCTCGCTGCCATTCAATCCCTTAACCCGAATCTACCCGTCTCCGGAGCCTTCCGCTCCTGTCTCTCCCCATGGCAGACTGTCGACGGTCTGCTCACGTTCAACGGCCGTGTCTACGCCCCACCCGACGCCCGCCAAGCCATCTTGGCAAAACACCATGATCACCCCTCCGCCGGTCACCCCGGCATCCAAAAAACTCGCCAACTCGTCTGCGCCAAGTATTGGTGGCCCGCTATGGCCGCCTACATTCGCTCCTACGTCTCCGGCTGCGCTATTTGCCAGCAACATAAGGTCAACACACACCCTACGACCCCTCCGCTCACCCCCATCCGCTCCACGTGCTCCCGTCCCTTTCAACAGATTTTCTGTGACTTAATCACGGATCTTCCCCCCTCTGAGGGGTTTGATAGTCTCCTGGTCGTGGTCGACCATGGACTTACAAAGGGGGTAATTCTCTGCCCCACAAAAAAATCAATTACCGCCGCCGGGATGGCAACCCTCTTTGCCCACAAAGTATACTCTCGCTTCGGCCTCCCTGACCGTATTATTTCAGATCACGGTCCCCAGTTTGCCTCCGCCTTCTCGAAGGAACTCGCCCGCATCTTGAACTACAAACTCGCACTCTCCACCGCCTTCCACCCGCAGACGGATGGAGAAACCGAGCGGATGAACCAAGAAATAGAGACCTATCTCCGCATCTTCTGCGGAGACTCCCCCGCCACCTGGGCCGACCGAATTCCCCAAGCAGAATTCACACACAACCACCGACCGCATTCGGTCACTAACCAATCTCCGTTCTTTCTCCTCATGGGTTACGAACCTAACCCTCTCCCCACCATAGTTCCCACCACCGATGTACCTGCCGTCGAAGTCAGACTCCGACAGCTCACCACTGCCCGAAGCGAAGCCCTTGCTTCCCACGAATTGGCTCGCCAAACGATGGCAGCAAGAATGCGTCGCCCCTTCACCCCGTTTAAGAAGGGCGACCAAGTTTGGCTCGAGGCACGCAATCTCCGCCGAGAGCTCACTAACCCGAAATTCGCCCCAAAAAGAGAAGGGCCCTTTGTTATCGCTGACGTCCTCTCCCCTATCACGTACAGGCTGAAACTCCTGTCGACGTGGAAGATCCATCCCGTCTTCCACGCTTCTCTCTTATCGCCCTATCGGCAGAATGCCATTTATGGCACCCATTTCCAAAAGAACCCGCTGGATCTCATCGGCAGACAAGCGGAGTTCGAGATCGAGAAGATCATACGGCACCAAGGCGCTTCGGATAAGCGTCGTTATCTGGTCAGGTGGAAAGAGTATTCCGCCGATGATGACTCCTGGCTCCCCGAAAGGGAATTCAAACACGCACGGACCATCCTGTCCACATACAAAAAGGCGAACCCCCGCGCCTTCCCTACTTAGTTTCTCCCCTCTCTGTTTCTTCTCTCTCGTAGTACCAACACAAAACAACAAAACACCATGAACACCGTCACCGTCTCCCCCGTCTCCCTCTCTATCTCTACCATCTCGTCCCTACGTTCGTCTCCTCCTATTTCTTCTCCTCTCGCTGACAACGTTACCTCTGCCGAGGACTTGTCCGCTACTATAGATTCCATAGCGTCTCATGCCTCCATCGTCTACAACCCGCTCTCGTCACCCATGACTATCCCCAGCTCCCCGCTCTCCGCCGAAGACCGCGCACCTTCGCCGGAACTCCCTCTGGTCTCTTTCGCTACTATCACCCCCGCTCCTATCCTTAGCGTCGATGTGCCCCTTTACGCGCACCGCATGCGTGAAGACTACCCCTCCCGCGAGGACATGCAGGAACTCGCGTCCGCCCTCACGGACTCGCACCTGATGATTCCCCTGCAGGCGTCCGTCGAAGACGCCTCCTCCATCGAGCTTATCTCAAAGCTCTACCTACAGATCGCTTGTCTGAGCCTTATCCCTCCTCGCCCCTCGGCCGCCGAGCTCGCCCTCCTCGGAACGGTCCTCTCCTCCATCCATCGGGAGGCCCGCGCCACCATCCTCACCCTCGGGTACCAGCTCGGTGCCCTCAAATTCTTCCAAGACCTAGACAGGTACCAACGGGAGATGGCCACTCGCCAGGCCGACCAACGACGCGCCGCCTCGTCCTCCTCCTCACTCGCCACCCCTCTCAACGAGGAAGAACTTGCGTTCTTGGAACGTGCCGAAGCTATGTGGACCGGCAATGACGGCTGAACTCCACTCCCCCCTTCTCACCCGCGGTACCGCACGGCATGTTACGAGTGCCACAGACTCGGCCACTTTCGGGTCGACTGCATGGTATACCAGTGCCCCCTCTGCCTTCAGTTCGCACCCGGGCATACCCAAGGTCGCTGCCCGTTGCGCCGACCTCCCGCACCTATCCCATCCTCTTCGTCCTCCTCCCGGGGCTCGCGATCCCCCACTGTCCACAGGAACAGGCGCGCAAACCCTACTCCTGCAGTCCCAGTTCCTCCCCCTCGCCGACGAACCAACCGTTACCCCCGCCGTAGATCCTCCCCAGTCGAGGTCCATGACTACGGCGACGATGACGTCAATGACGTCTTTGATGACACAGCTTACGCTAATATGACCGGATCCCCTGGAGCGGGGTACATTGACCTTTAAAAGAATAGGGTCGTCGGGGTCTCCCCTTTAACAGGGGGGTAATGTTACGATACGAGACGCGGTCTCCTATCTCTTTTCTTTCTCTTTTCTTTTACACTTAGCAATGTCTCCTTTCGTCCTCATAGCCTTCGGACTCCAGGTACGCCGTTGCCGCCTCGTGTACCGCTTCCGCGGTTCCCTCCGCTTCTTCATCGTTCTACGACCTTCCACAGAACCGCTGTATTATTAGACATGACTCGTCGTGACTCAGCCCTTATCGTGCTGACTCACTCTTTATCTTTGACGCTGACGCGTCCCCTTACGTAACCCTTGGCTGGCTCTATTTAAACCCTCGCTATCGCATGTATTCCCCTTAGCTTAGTCTCCTCAATCTACAAGGTTCTAAGCCACTCCTCGCCCCTCGTCGCTGTCTGCTATCAGCACACTAAGTCTGCGGGACTCCTCCGCAGCCTTCACTTCGTAACCTTCGCCCCGGACTTAAGGAAACCCCTTGAAGTCCATCCGCAGGCCGTTTGGCGTTGCTTCCGTTCATAAGGGAAACCTTTGAACGCATGTCTCCGAAGACTTCTGTCGGAACACCTGAGTATCCTCCCTCGTCTTCGTGTTCACGGAGAACTCACTCCACTGGTATCCACAGCCCAGTCGTCCTTCGCCTTAGACCTCTTAGAGAACCTTCTGAGGACCCGCTGGTATCACAGCCCAGCGTAACACCAGTGGCTAAGAGAGAGGCATCGGTCATGACTGAGAAGGGTTTGGCCAAGTCAGGGAGAGAGAGGACGGGAGCGGAGCAGAATAAGGAAATGAGAGTGGAGAAGGTGCATTGTTGGAGGGAGGACCAGATCCAAGGTTGGTCTTTCCGTGTCAGGAGAGTGAGGGGAGTGACGATGTTGGAGAAATTGGGATGAATTTGCGGTAGAAATTGGCAAAACCAATGAAAGAGCATATTCCTTTGACGAAGGTGGGGGGTTGCCAATTGCGGATGGCGAGAAGTTTGAGGGGGTCCATGTGGAGTTCGCCCCAACCAATGATGAGGCCAAGGTATTCCATGGTTGGTGTGTCGAAGGAGCATTTGGAAATTTTCAAGGATAGATTATTCTTGTGTAAGCGTTGGAGAACTCGACATGTATGCTCATGATGGAGGGTTAGAGTTCCTTTGGTATGTAGTCCCAAGTCGTCCATGTAGATTTTGAGCCATCGTTCAGTGATCATGTCTGCAAAGATATGGTTCATGAAGGCTTGGAAGGTGGAGGGTGCATTGGAGAAGCTGAAAAACATGCAGGTTGGTTCGAACAACCCCAAGGGGGTGATGAAGGCCGCTTTCCACTGATTGGTCTCCCAGAGGTGAATATTGTTGTAGCCCCAGCAAATGTCCATCTTGGTGAAATAGTCAGCTTCTCTCATTTCATTGATGAGATCAGATATGAGAGGCAGAGGATAAGCATTGTGGATAGTGTGACTATTAAGATAGCGGTAGTCTTGGCAAGAGTGAAGAGATCCATCCTTCTTAGGGATGAAGAAGAATGGGGAGGCTTGGGGGGATTTGGAAGGGATGATGTGACCGGTTTTGAGATGTTTGTCAATGAAGCTTTGAAGGGCAATTTTTTCCACGGGGTTAAGGGAGTAGATTTTGGCAATTTTCAGGGTGAAAGTGTCTTTGAGGTCAATAGTGTGATCAAAGGGGTGATGAGGAGGAAGTTGGTTGTGAGTGGATTCAGCGAAGACGTCGGCAAAATCAGCACAGAAAGTAGGGATGGAAATCTCCTTTTTGTCTGCAGCAATAGCAAGTTCTGTGGAGATGGTGGTTTTATTCACTGATTCTTCGAGAAAGCCATTCAGGGGAGGATTCTCATGAAGAGACCTCTCAACCCTCTCAGGCTGACAGGAAGAAAAGGTGAGAGTGCAGGTGCACCAGTTGATGAGGGAATTCCAGGCCATTAACCATGGGGTACCAAGGATGATTTGCAGTTGTTTTTGACAAAGAATGAAGAGTTGAGTGGGGAAGGAGAGTGAGCCACATGTGAGGAGTATGTTTGTGGTCCAATTGATTTGTCCAGATTGATTTTCTGAGCCGTCTACATTAAATATGAGGATTGGTGAGCGGAGATGTTGGAGTGAGAATTTTTCTTTCGGGAGAAGTCAGGGGTTGACAAAGTTTCTGGTTGCTCCAGAATCTATCAGGGCGGTGGTGTCAACGGTTTGTTGTACAGTGACTTTGAGATGCAACGTTCTATTGTTGATTAAAGCTACAAGTACATTGGGAGGAGAAGTAGACGTCAAAACTGCTTTTCTATTCAAAAATCCTTTACTTCTTGGATTTTAGCGACTGTCACCCCATTGACTGCTTCTCCAGAATTTTCCTTGGGGTCTTCTTCATAACACATCTTGAGGACAGAGAGAATCTCCTTC
>JBBPLO010001171.1:0-11914 GCA_038089835.1 Retiboletus flavoniger | reverse complement strand
GAGAGCTCCAAAGGGAAGTTCAGCTTTGGGGGGAGAACAGGGGGACGGGTGGTAATGGCGGGGGTGGTGGTGGTGGTGGCACGGATTTGGAAAGTTCGAGGAGTAGTGGTGGTGGGGTTGTTGGTTTTCTGACAGTTTCGAGCGTCATGACCTACAGTTCGACAGTGGAAACACCTTCCTTCCTTGATGCATTTAGCTCGTTCGGTAGGTGTGAGCTTAGCCAGGGTGGTGGTTGCATCGACATACATAGCATTGGGGTCTTGTGGGATTCACTGGTTGAAGGAGAAGGAGGTGGGGTTGGTGCTGGTTCAAAGTGCTTGGATTCTCATTTTTTGGGCATGGAAGGCTTTCGCCTTGGTTACCCAGTCTACGATGGTGGTGGGGACTGTCCCCATGGACAAAATCATGGTGGTAATTTGGTGGTTGAGCCTGAGAGCGAAGTGATCGATAAGGGTGGTTTCATCCGTGATTCCAGATTCTCCTGCAAGATTCTGGAAATCAGTGATAAACTGTTGGAATCCGTTGCCAGCATGGGAGACCTTCTGATGGAGTTTGGCGAGTTTGATGCGGGCGGAGGCTTGGATATTGAAGGGGAAGAATGTGATTTCAAAATCTTTGATGAAGTTGGTGAAGGTCTTGCCAGTGGTGATAGTTAAGTCAGCCATTTTATCGTACCAGGCTTCTGCAAAGGAGGCTCCTCGTCCTGTGGGCATCTTGTTTAGGGCAGTCATGATCTGCTCAGGATCTCCAGGGTACAGAGCTTGGTTGATCTGAAAATAGGCTTTCATGGCCTTCATCCATCAAGAGGTGTCAGAGGGGAGGCCAGTGAAATCTGCTGGGAGGGCTGCTTTGAGTTCGAAGGGCATGGTGGGCAAGGATGATTGGGACCAGTTGATTGGGCTAGGAGTTCAAGATGGGGGTGGGCTGGGTTGATGAGGGGGTGGGCTGGGTTGATGAGGGGATGGGCTTGGTTGATGCAGGGGTTGACTGGGCGGTGTGGGCGAGGGGTGAGGGGGGGTTCTCCCTACAAGGGACAGGTCTAGTGGTGTTCTGCTGGATCCGGTGAGTCGTCGAGGGATTCGATATTTGGTGAGATCAGGAAGATCGGAGTCTTCTTCTTTGGGTACTCGGTAAGACATAGTGATGGGTTATAGGTCTGACACCTGGATAGGTGGGACCAAGGAGATACTTGATCTTTTGTTATGCAAAGCGTACCAAAGGGGGTCTCAAGGGAATCATTTGGTTTGAGGCAATACTCACAAAGAGACTGACTTCTCAAATGGAAGATTGAAAGGACTTTAGGGTTGAGAGACTAAGGTTGACTAGGAGTGATGCTAGATGTACGCTTGTATTGCACAGATCAAGTATGACATACATGAGTAGTGGCTAGGGTTTTTGTAGGAACAGGACCAGTGCACGGACCATGAAAGGTGAAAGAACTATGGAGAAGAAAAGTGACTAAGCCATAGAGAAACTGATGGAAGGTCATGGAACACTAGCTGATGTAAGAGAATCAGTGTGGAGATGTTAGTCCATAGAGATATTCAAAGAGTAACCATGATTAGCTACATGGAGGCAAGCGATGGTGAAAGCAGAAGAGCTAACCACTATGAGATACATGCAAGAAAGACATCTTGAGGGTTGACGTCTCCAGTTAGTCCAAGGAGAAAAGAAGGTAACCAAGAGAATACGATGATAAGGGAGAAAAACGGTAACACATTCCAAGCACTTATCTCTGCACTTTGCTCCACCCCCATTCTAGCCCTTCCCAACCCCTCCAAACCATTCTCCCTTATGACTGATGCCTCCCTGCTAGCCACAGGTGCCATCCTCATGCAACCTGACTCCAACGGCAACCTTCACCTCCTTGCCTATTTCTCAAAGACCCTTGCCCTGGCCAAGCACAACTATGACATCTATGATAGGGAACTTCTCACAGTCATCCTTGCTCTTTCTGAATGGCACCATCACCTACAATGTGCTGCTCATCCTGTCACCATTATCACTGATCATAAAAACCTCTCGTACCTATGCGACCCCCACAAACTTTCTTGCCGACAAGCTTGCTGGGCCCTCTTCCTTCAAGACTTTGATATAGTTTGGAAAGTTACCCCAGGAACCAAGATGGGACCAGCAGACGCACTTTTGCGGCGAGACCACATTGACACCTCCCTTGACAATACCAACTCCTCCATCATCCCCAAACCCCTTGTCATCAACATGCTTGACCTCACCCTCACCAACCTTATCAAGTCCTCCACACCCTCTAACCCCCTAGTCACTTGCACTCTTGACGCTATCTCCTCCTCATCCCCTTTATTCCCGTGCTCGCTTGCCTCAGACTGGATCTTCGGGAATGGCCACCTCTTTTTCCATCATTGAATGTACATCCCACCCACTGCTAGATCCCCTCTCCTACATGCAATCCATTCCTCCCCACTTACAGGCCACATGGGCATTTTTCATACCAAATCCATTCTCAAATGCAACTTTTGGTGGCCTGGCCTAGCCACCTTCATCAAACATTTCATCTCTGGCTGCCCTACTTGCCAACAAAGCAAGGTCAACACCCACCCTTCACACCCCCCCCTCCTGCCCATTGCTTCATCCTCATCTATCCCCTTCCATCAAATCTCCATCAACCTCATCACTGACCTCCCTTCATCCAACTCCTTCAATTCCATTATGGTCATGGTCGACCATGGCCTTACAAAGGGGGTCGTTCTCCTCCCTTGCTCTAAAAACATTGATGCAGCAGGAGTAGCTCTCCTTTTTTTTGAACATGTATTCAAAAGGTTTGGCCTCTATGGCTCTGTCATATCTGATTGAGGCCCTCAATTCGCCTCTGCCTTCACCCTTGAGCTTGCTTGCCTGCTAAGATATGATATCTGCCTGTCATCAGCCTACCACCCCCAAACTGATGGTCAGACAAAATGAACCAATCAGGAGCTCAAAGTTTACCTGCGCATCTTCTGTGTCAACAACCCCCATTCCTGGTCAACCACCCTGTCTTTGGCCGAATTCCATCACAACTCTGCCCCTCATTCCTCAACCCAGAAGTCCCCATTTTCCCTACTCTACAGCTATGAACCAAGAACCTTCCCCCTGCTAGGAAAAACCTTTATTCCTGCACTCAAAGACTGTCTAGTGACTCTGGATGAAAATAGAAAGGAAGCCCTCGCCACCCATGAATCTGCCCAGAAATTGACATCCTCCTGATCCTTCCGCAAATTCTCCCTGTGGAAAGTCGGGAATTGGATCTGGCTTGAAGCCACCAATCTCCACCTCCAACTCCCATCCAGGAAATTAGCCCCAAAACATTATGGCTCTTTCGAAATCACCCGAATCCTATCCCCAGTATCTTACAAACTCTGACTCCCCTCCACATGGCACATTCATGACACCTTCCACACCTCCCTTCTATCCCCATACCATACCACCCCAGCTTATGGCACCCCCTTCCTATGACCACCACCCAACATTATTAACCAAGAACAAGAATATGAGGTGAAAGCAATCCATAGTCACAAGGGCCCCCAATCCAAGTGACGGTTCCTGACCTCATGGAAGGGATACCCTCAGTCTGTTACGGTTTTTCCCTGTAGATAGACATTCTGCCCTATCTTTTTCTTATCATCGTCTCCTTCATGGCCCGGTCTACCCCACGCCTGCTCTATCTCTCCATCATCGTCTCCTTCATGGCCTGGTCTGCCCCACACCTGCTCTATCTCTCCATCATCGTCTCCTTCATGGCCTGGTCTACCCCGCGCCTGCTCTATCTCTCCGTCATCACATGTACTTATCTCTTATCATCACTGTGTCCCCTTCGCCTTATCTCTTATCTCCTATCATTGCTTATCTCCACATAGTAAAATATATATATACCAGTGCTAGTCTACCATGTACACCCATTCTCAATCTGCGCAATATTAGCGTAATCTTCTTGAGTCACCTGTGCACTTGACAACTCTCAGTGACCTTAGTGACTCTAAGGTCAATTCCTTCGCCCAAGTCTCTGCCAGATGTCGGTCTCTTCGTGAGTATTGCCTGCAGACGATCTGAGTCATTCCCCAGTTCTCCTTCGTATGCTACGCGTAACAATGGATACATTGTCCACAAGGACGACATTGTCTTTGTCAGCGAGGGGAGATGAGAGAGGGGGAGAAGAATGGAGGGATGATATGGTGGTAATTGAGGACATGGTAAGTATTTGACAGTTTTCTTGTGATAGACTATGAGAGAGCAAAAGAGGGGAACTAGAGAGAGAAAGTGCAGGGGTGAGCCTTCTTATAGGCAAGGAGGGTGGCCCGTGTGTGTTTGAGATCCTTTTTGGGGAGCCAGGAGTCATCATTGGTGGAGTATCCTTTCCACTGAACCAGATAGTGGCATTTATCCAAAGCTTCACGATGACGTATGATCTTTTCTATTTCATATTCTGCTTGTCTGCTGATGAGCTCCAGTGGGTTCTTTTTGAAATGGGGGCTGTAAATGGCATTCTCGCAATAAGGCAATAAGAGGGAAGCGTGGAACATGGGGTGGAGTTTCCACATTTTTGGAAGGGCTAGGCAATAGGAAACGGGGGATAGGACGTCAGTGATGACAAAGGGATCTTCTCTTTTCAGGAAGAACTTGGGATTGGCTAGTTCCTGGCGGAGGTTTCAGGCCTCAAGCCATACCTTGTCTCCTTTGCTAAAAGGGGTGAAGGGGCATTTGTTCCAGTTGGCCATTACCTGGCAAGCCAGTTCATGGGAAGTGAGGGCTTCATTTCAGGTGGAGGCAAGCTCTTTGAGCCAGGTTTCAATGGCAGGGATGTTGGCAGATGGGACTAGAGTGGGTAAAGGATTAGGTTTGTAACCCATGAGGAGGAAGAAAGGGGATTTGCTAGTGACTGTTATGCTGGGCTGTGGAATACCAGCAGGGACTCAAAGTGAGCTCAAGGTAATACTAAGACAAGGGAGGATACATGGAGTGTTCCGACAGAAGTCTTCGGAGACATGCATTCAAGGGGGTTCCTTGAATGGAAGCGACGTCAAACAACCCGCGGTTGGACTTCAAGGGTTTTCCTTAAGTCCAAGACAAGGGTTCAAGGTGGAGGCCTAGGGAAGTCCCATAGCCTCAGTGTGCTGCTACAGACAGTGATGAGGGGAGCAAGGAGTGGGCTTAGAGCTCATAGAATTGAGTAGACTAAGCTGAGGAAAGTACAGAGAGACGAGGTGATATAAGTACATATGCCAAGAGGTTAAGGTAATGGACTTCTAGTAAGTCCGAGATAAGGAGTGAGTCATCCGCAGTAGATAAGGATAAGCCATGATGAGTCAGTTCTAATAATACAGTCGGTTCCAAGATAAGGGAGATAGGAGGAAACTGGGGAGGCGGAACTCAGGGCATAAATGGAGTTCCTAAGTCCAAGATAAGATGGGAGACAGATGAGGACTTAGCTAAGTAAAAAGAGAAAAGATGAAAAAGGGGCAATCCACCGTGGATTGTAACATTACCCCCATGCTAGGGGTGAGACTCCAACAAACCTTCCTTCAAAGGTTGATATATCCTGTGCCCGGGGAGCCAGTCATGTTGGCATACGCAACATCATCGAATACATCATTGATGTCATCGTCTCCATAGTTATGGACTTCGACAGGGGAGTAATGACGGCAGGGTCGGCGGTAGTGGCGACAAGGTGGTGGCATGGGAAGTGGGGGAGGAGATGGGTGAGCCCAGTGATTGCAATGTTGTTCAGGTGACCTGTTCCCTCGGGAAGACCCGGAGGACGAGGAGAACTGAGGGGGTGGAGGAGGTCACCGAAGGGGGCAGCATTACTGCAAGTGACCCGGGGTGAAGTTGAGACAGAGGGGGCACTGGTAGACCTGGCAGTCAGCCCAAAAGTGGCCAAGGCAGTGGCAGTGAAAGCATGCCTGCCAGTATCTAGGGTGAGATGGTGTAAGGGGGATCGTGCCATTGTTGCCAGTCCAAAAAGCCTCAGCTTGGTCTAAGAAGTCTATTTTGGCCGGGTCAAGGGGGGAAGCAGACACAGAAGGGGTAGAGTTGGCTTGGCGGGCCTGGCATTCCAAGTGTTGCCTTAGGTATCTGTCAAGGTCCTGGAGGAATTCGAGTGCTCTGAGCTGGTGGGCTAGGAGGAGGATAATGGTGCGAGCATCCCGGTATATGGACAAGAGGACAGTATGTAGACAGGCGCATTGGGCGTCAGAGGGGTTCGGAGGGATAAGGCCGAGGCGAGCGATTTGTAGGTAGAGTTTGGAAATGAGTTCCAAGGGGGAGGCGTCTTCCACAAACAACTGCATGGGGACGAGGAGGTGGGAGTCGGTCAACGTGGACATGAGCTCCTGGAGGTGGTCTCGAGAGGGGTAGTTTTCACGTAGACGATGCATGTAGATGGGGATGTCGACGCTGAGGATTGGTGTCGGGACAATGGTAGTGAGTGAGACAGGGGGAAGCTTGGGAGAGCAGTCTCCCCAATGCAGGGGACCAGCAGTGGGGGATCCCCATTCAGGGGAAGGAGCTTGGGAGGACGACGTCAACGGGTTGTACACAGTGGACGCGTGAGAAGCTATCATAGGAAAATCTATGGGTAAATCGTCGGCGAGGACGATGTTTTATTCATTAGCAAGAGGAGACGAGAGAGGAGGGGAAGAACAGAGGAATGATACTGTAGTGATGGAGGACATAGTAGGTATTTTGACGGTTTTGTTTCTTTGGGTAGACTATGAGGGGAGAGAGGGAAGAGGGGTTTTAAAGGGGAAAGGCACGAGGGTGTGCCTTCTTATAGGCAAGGAGGATGGTCCATGCATGGCAGAGGTCTTTTTTGGGGAGCCATGAGTCATCATCGGCAGAGTATTCTTTCCACCGGACTAGATAGTGGTGCTTATCTGAAGCTCCACAATGATATATTATCTTTTCTATTTCGTATTCCACCTGTCCACCAATGAGCTCCAGCAGGTTCTTTTTGAAATGGGGGCCATAGACAGTGTTTTCACAATAGGGCGATAAGAGGGAAGCATGGAACATGGGGTGGAGTTTCCACGTTTTTGGGAGGGCTAGGCGATAAGAGACAGGGGACAGGACGTCAGTGATGGTAAAGGGGCCTTCTATTTTAGGGGCGAATTTGGGGTTGGCTAGTTCCTGTCGGAGGTTTCTGGCCTCGAGCCATACCTTGTCTCCCTTGCTAAAGGGGGTGAAGAGTTGCCTGTTCCAGTTGGCCATTACTTGGCGAGCGAGTTCGTGGGAGGCGAGAGCTTCATTTTGGGCGGAGGAGAGTTCCTTGAGCCGGGTTTCGATGGCTGGGACGTTGTGGAGGGGACTAGAGTGGGTAGAGGGTTAGGTTCAAAACCCATGAGGAGGAAAAAGGGGGATTTGTTAGTAACGGAGTGGGGGCAATGGTTGTGTGTGAACTCCGCTAGAGAGATCTTGCTAGCCCAAGAGGTGGGGTCGTCTCTGCAGAAGATGCAGAGGTAGGTTTCTATCTCTTGGTTAACCCTCTCGGTTTCTCCGTCAGTCTGAGGGTGGAATGTGGTAGAGAGGGCGAGCTTGTAGTTGAGGATCCTCCCTAGTTCTTTGGAGAATGCAGAGGCAAATTGAGGGCCTCAGTTGGAGATGATTTTATCGGGGAGTCTGTATTGGGAGTAGACCTTGTGGGCGAAAAGGGTCACGATTCCGTCAGTGGAGATGGTTTTCTTGGTGGGGCAAAGAATTACTCCCTTCATAAGGCTGTGGTCGACCATGACCAGGAGACTATCAAAGCCATCGGAGACAGGGAGGTCCATGATCAGATTGCAGGAGATCTGTTGAAAGGGATGAGTGCATGAGGAGCAGATGGGGGTTAACGGTGGACAGGTCGGGTGGGTGTTTGTCTTGTTTTGCTGGCAAACGGTGCAGCTGGCCACATAATTGCGGACATGGGTGGTGAGGCCGGGCCACCAGCATTTGGCGGTGACAAGTTGGCGGGTTTTGAGATAGCTGGGGTGTCCGGCAGTGAGGTGGTCATGGTGTTTGGCCAAGACCACTTGGCAGGAGCTTGGGAGAACATAGAGGTGGCCATGGAAGGTGAGTGCGCTGTTGACCAATTGCCAGGGGGAGAAGTGGGTGCAGAAGGACATGGGGAGAGGTGCCGAGAGGGATTGAATGGCCTGGAGAGCCATGGGGTCGATGGTACATTCATCAGAGATTTGCTTTGTAAGGAGTGTGTTGACGGATGTGATGAATGTGGTTTCGGGGAGGAAGGTAATGGCAGAGTTATCCATCTCGCCCGAATCATGATCGGGTTGGCAGGAGAGGGCGTCAGGGGCGGTGAGTTTGGCGGCGGGGGTGTAAGAGAACTCGAGGTCATAGTCCACGAGGTTGAGTAGCCAGCGCGCCTGACATTGGTTGAGGTCTTGGGGTTTACGGAAGTAGGTGAGGTTTCAGTGGTTGGTGAAGACTTTGACAGGGAAGGGGGTGCCTCGAAGGTAGTGGTGCCAGGCAGAGAGGGCACGCATGATGGCAGGTCATGGTCGTGGATGTCATAGTTTTGTTCTGCCAGGTTGAATGACTGGGAGATGTAGGAGCATGGCTTCCATTCTCCATTGGGGTTGAGCTGTTGGAGGATGGCACCAGAGGCAAATTTCGAGGCGTCGGTGGCAATGGCAAACTGGGCACCGGTGTTGGGGAGTTGCAGGATGGGTCAGGATTGGAAGAAGTCCTTGAGGGTGTCGAAGGCGTTTTGACAGTTGGGCGACCACTGCCAGGGTTGATTCTTTTTGGTGAGGTCGATCAGGGGTCGGGCAATGGTAGAGTAGTCCTGGATGAAACACCTGTAGAAGTTGGCAAACCCCAAGAAAGATCAGACCTGTTTCAAGGTGGAAGGGATGGGCCATTTGGAGATGCCCTCGAGTTTGACTGGGTCCATGGCAATGTGGCCTGGCTTGACAATAAGGCCGAGGTATTCAACTTCTTCGGTAGCGAATTTGCATTTTTCAAGTTTGAGATGGAGGTCGAGTTCCATCATGCACTGGAGGACGTGGCGGGTTCTGTCAGTGTGAGTAGTCTCATTGGGGGAGAAGATGAGAAGGTCATCCATGTAGATGACGAGCCATCCTTCAGCGATTAGGTCTCCGAAGGAGTCGTTCATGAATCTTTGGAACATGGTGGGGGAGTTGGTGAGTCCAAAGTACATGACGTTGGGTTCGAAGAGGCCACGGTGGGTTATGAAGGCAGCCTTCCAGCAGTCTTCAGGGGAGATCTGGATATTGTTGTATCCCCATCGGACGTCGAACTTGGTGAATCTACAGGCGTCTTTGAGCTTATTGATCAGTTCAGAGATAAGGGGGAGTGGGTAGGCATCACGGATGGTTGCCTTGTTGAGCTTGCGGTAATCTTGACAGGGATGTAGTCCTCCATCTTTCTTATGGACGAAGAAGAAAGGGGATGCTTGAGGGGAATTGGAAGGGGAAATTTTCCCTGTGGCAAGGTTTTTGTCGATGAACTTGTCAGCGGCAATCTTTTTGTCTGGTGAGAGTGGGTAGATCTTCCCAATGTTGGGGGTGAAGTCGGGTTTCAGGGAGATCTTGTGGTCATAGGGTCTAGACGGGGGGAGGTGATCGGCTTCTTCTTGGGAGAAGACTGACTTGAATTCCTTATACTCTGGAGGTAACGAGACTTTGGGGGCAGTGAGGGCTTCTTCCTTGGTGAGTTCAGTGGCCTTAGTAATCTTGGCTATCTGAGAAGCTCGGAGGAATCTAGATCTGCAGCAGATAATCTGGAAGATGGATTGGTTACGTATGGCAACATTTAGGTATCTCTCCTCCACTTCCTGGTCAAGGTAGCTGTGGAGATGGTTATGAGAGATAGCGCAGACGGGGATGGAGTCAGGCTTGTGTACTGGGAAGGTGTAGACCTTGTTATGTCATTTGAGGTCTTTCCTGTGTTTGTGATGGAGGAGAGGGGATTGGTCGATGGACTCGTCCAAGGTCAGGGTACGAGTGGTCCAGTCGATCTTTGGATTAGCAGCACGAAGCCATGGGAGCCCCAGGATAAGATTGTCACATCCTAGGTGCATGACATGGAAAAGGACCTTTTGGGCTAGTCCTTCGACGTTGAGGAATAGAGAGCACGAGTGGGTGATCTTTCCTCGGTGGTTGGTAGTTCCATCCACATTTTTGGCGAGGATGGGAGAGATGAGTTTCGTCATAGGGAGCTTGTGCTTTGCGATGAAGTCATAGTCAATGCAGGAGATGCTGGTGCCGCTATCAACAAGCACTTTGGTGTTGACGGTTTTCATGGTGTATGAGGGGCATATGACTTGGACCAGGATGATCATTGATTTAGTCATGGCTTTTACAAGTATGGAGGTGATGTAGGAAGGTGCTAACGTCAAGGTAGGCTTCCTTTCTAAAAATCCTGGAGGAATACGGCTTTGACCGATTCCTTGTCTTCATCATCGTCCTTGACCTCTTGGAGGCGAGGTAGTTCTTCATTGTCAGTGACCTCTGCCACCTTCTTGGTTGGTGGGTGAGGAGCTTTTGGTACCTGTGGGGAAAAAGCCGGGCAGGTTCTGGAAGAGTGGCCGCTTTGGCGGCATCGGAAGCAGAGGTTGTTCTTAATACACTGCTGCTTTTCTTCGAGAGTCATCTTGGTGATGGTGTGGATGATGTCTATGTCCATTGCATTAGGGTCAGTGTGGGGTTTTGGTGTAAAGGTGATGTCTTTGGCCCGGGTTGCTCCAGACCTGGAAGTGACTTCGTGAGCGCAGTTCCACATGTTGTTGAAGTGGGTGGCCTTCGAGTACCAGTCAGTGATGGTGGTCGGAGGGGTTTCCATCATGTAGATTTTATACATGATGGACGAGGGGAGTCCAGCAGCGAAGTAGGCAATGAGGACATTGTCATCTGTAATTTGGACGACAGTGACTTTGCTATGGAAGGTAGCGATGTAGTTGAGGAGGGTTGGGGAGAACCTGTCCTTCTTCTTCTGCATGCAGGTGGTGGAGAGCCAGGCGATGGCATTCCCAATGGAGTCTTGATGTTTGAACGCTGTTAGAAATTCTGTGGTGAAGGCAGCGACGGTACCAAGGTTGATAGTCCTGGTGGAGATATACTTCTGACAGAAGGTCGCAGCCCATACAGCCGCAGAGCCTTTAGTCATATGTGAAAGAGCAAATGTGATTTTCTTTGCATCAGTGTTGTAGACATCGGCATTGACAAGGAGGTAGAACTGAACAGTATTGAACCACTGTTCGGATCGATTATAGGACCCATTGAAGGGCTCAGGGGCTCCAAGGTGGAGTTCCTTGGTAGACATAGTTGCTGGGGGCAAGGGTAGGGGCGCAACGGCAGGGTGTGTATGAGCGAGAGGGAAGCCTGTGAGGGCGGGCGGCTTAGTAGCTGTTACGCATAGCGTACTAGGGAGGGCTCGAGGTTACGAGGGTCGACCTTCAGGCGATACTCACGAAGAGACCGACGTCTGATAGGGACTTAGAGCAATGGAGCTGTCCTTAGAATCACTAAGGTGGTTGAGCTCAGAGGGACTTAGGATGGACTCAAGAAGGTATGCTAATATTGCGCAGATCAAGAATAGAGAGGAAATACAGGGATGTGAGATGATATACTGGAGAGACTTCCCGCGCACGGACCGAGTGGATTAAGTAATGGGGATACGACTAAGTACGAGAGAACTTAGTTAGAAGAGTAAACGTCCTGGGGAGGGGAATGGAGGGAGTAGCGAAGGTTCAAGGAAAGCATACTAGGGAAAGCCTGGTTGAGCCTCCTATCAGGAGGTAGACCTCCTGTGCCCGAAGGACGTGACGTCCGCGGTAAGAAACTAGTGAAGAAAAGTGTACAAATAATAGGAATCGATGATGAGGGAATAAAACTGTAACATTACCCCCTTCGTATAATCGAGCCCCAGGCTCGAGCAACCAACCGTT